>CM052190.1:15862308-15893351 GCA_028455805.1 Lasioglossum figueresi | reverse complement strand
ACAGTGTAATTTGCGGCAAGCGCACAGTAAGCATTCTAACGGAAGACAAGCACGATCTCAACGCGGGTACAAAGGAAGACGCACATAATCTGCGCATTGCATCTTCTAGATTGTTCCCTTTTGGCGCGACATTCGAGTTCGTGTGTCAAATCACATCAGAATGTTCTAACGAATTTTAACGTGCGAGATTTTATCTCACGTGAAAGATGCACCATCAGATGCTCGAGTTACGGATAATTATACAAAAAATTATACAGGAATGTTGACGAACAGATACAGCAGCTAACATTAAGAAGATTCTTCAAGCAATATGAAACGAGAGTGACGAGTAAAATATTGCAATTTTGGCTTTATTTTTAAGTTATTAATTATAGGAACTCTGATTCACTAATATTCCAGAGAAGTTTGAGCAATAAACATAAAAATTAACGTTTGATATGGCGCCCATTTACTTTAAATATACTTATACACAATACAGTATTGTTGGACTTATTGATTTACAGAAATGTTGTGTTCCTGTCAACATATTTACTTTTGTTGTAAATACAGTTAAAAAAATTGGAAATGTCACAATTTACTGAGTGTTCATAGGGTGGTAGTGGTGATTGAATGTGCAGGGAAGTATCGACATGCTATTGAACAGAGTTGGGCAAATCAACGATTGACGAAAAAATGTCTACTCAAGATTTTCAATTGTAATCGTCAATCGAGTAATTGATTAATGATTAACTGCTGAAATTTCGAAATGAAATACGGAATCAAAACTGTATGCATACTGGAAAAAAATGTAAACTGAATTTTTGTTGAGATATATTTCTGTCGATTCTCCATCTCCGCTCTCTGTCTCTCTCTCCTTCCTTATTACAATTTATGGATAGACCGTGTGGCGATTAACTTCCACAATTGATTAAATCAGTCTCCGATTTTTCAATGATTACCTTTTTTAATCATACACATTAATCATTCAATCTTGATTAAAATTTTAATCAATTAATGCCAACACTGCTATTGAATTTATTGACAAACAATTCCACGTTCTAAATAATTTTTGTCGCACGATTTCAGAACATTTTCCGCATTCATTTTTTAGTTACACGTATAAAATAAAGTACGATTGAAGTAAATGTAATTAAATTCAGTGAGAATTACTTAAACAAAAACGAATTGGTATGCCATCCCATTTTTAAAAAATGGAGGGTACTCCTATAATAAGTTTTCTTGTCATATTAATAAAATAAAAGATTAAGATGATGTTAGCTATGATTTTTTAGATAATATCTATTAACACTATCTAGTAAGTTGTATCAATAACGAGATTTCATTTCATTTCATATGACGGATCTGTCAAAAAGATGTTATTAAAATATACATATAATAATAACATATTATTAACTTACCATTATGAAAATATCAATGCGCAGAATATTCACATTATGTCATAATTAGAATAATAATATCAATGTTGTACAAATGTTATTCCAAATGACGAATAGTTATTAATTATACTATTCGCGAATAAGGTTATTCAATTTATTTATTATTCACGAATAACAAGTAAATTGTATTGAGTCTTTAAGAAGTGTTATTTTAAATAATAAAAATACGCTGTTTTTTGTAATTAACAATTTTTCACAATTTATAATATTCTTACAGTTTTATAATCTTACTAACCACATGTCGAAGAATGACAACTCTAATCATCACAAATAAACAATCGCGCCAAAGTTGAATCAATGAAATTTTCAAATGGAAAAATGATTTTGCATCTAAGTGTATATGTATACATATAGAAATATGCTTCCATTAAATTATATGTATAAATAGACAGCGGATTTTATGCATTTATAACAAAAATAAGGAGGTGTAATTTAAAACAGTAAAAGCATTAGAAGAATTTAAAAATACTGTTATAGTATTTTCGACATATTATACGTAAATAAATAAGAAAATAAATTTCTATTTCGCTCCAGTTTGTTGCAAATCAGATAGAAAATTTCTATTTGGTATGAAGATCTATATATAAATAAACAAAACTATATATAATAAACAAAGAATAGATAATGCCTCTCGAATAAACTACAGGTGACGAATTAACTTCCTGTAAGAATAATCTCATAGATAAACATGTTCAGAAAAATAAGTACGAATAAAAGATAACTTCCGGTTATCTTTTTTAAAAATTTTAGATAAAAAAATGCCCATCTCTGTTATAAACCAAATAATTATTTCTTTGAACTTTCCATCAATATGTACATCTCTTTTCCAAAAAATCGTTTGAAATTTTATGAGGTTCGACTGTTTGAACCATTTAGGCAAAAGAAAAGGTATATAACACTGCCTGAGTAATAAATATATAAGATAAATATGTAAGAAACACACTTTTTTATACGATGCTACTTTATACAGAACCCAGAGAAATATACCGTTACAAATAAGAAATATAACGAACAACGCGAACAAGAGAGATGATAGTTTCAAATAAATAACCGGGAGTAATTCATTAATTTCGTTATAAAAAATTTAATTATAGATATGTAAATTATTAAAACAAAATTTCATGTGTACAAATGTCGATGCAGTCAACACAACATATACACAAGTTTTTACGAACAGTATATAATGGATGTTTCTCTCACTTATCGGGTAAACAATTTATTTTTCTATATTGATTTGCCCGGGATAGCGCGAACGCAGTCCCGACTAACAAAAATTATACGCCCGAGATATCCACATTAGGGATATTCGCAGGGGTCAGCTCTACCTAAGTGCAATGGAAGAGCCTCAACCTGGAGGAACCGCCTTCGTGATCACGGTAACCTCTACGCCAGGTAAGTATGCTTAATGCCACTTCTGGACGGTATATGAAGGTTATACCGTACACTTTTAACTGCGGGAAACCTCTTCATCGTCGAGGCACTCTGGCGGCCGCTTCGTCACTTAATATCACCCATCTCCATCTGTTATATAGGTAGAACCTGTTAGGACAATATGTACGTATCCTTATTCGATAACGTATACATATATATATATGTACATATAACGTGTATACACATTTGGAGTATAACAGAACCGATTATTTCTTAAATGTCCATCTGTGTTTACCGTATCTCAATTTGTTATTACTAGACAACGGATTTTATGGATTCATAATAAAATCAGTAGATGTAATTTAGAATTGTAAACAAATTAGAAGAATTTAAATATATTCTTATAGTATTTTCAACCTATTAAACATATTAAGAACAAAAATAGATATCTATTGCTCTCCATATTGTTGTAATTCATGTAGAAAATTTTTATTTTGCAGAGAGATCCGCTGTCTAGTGATTACATTCTTTCTAGTTATTACTGTTACTAAAAATTTAATATATGTATGGTCGTTAGTTCGCTTGTACAGTTATAAAACGTACAATTCTATACACAATGAGCTAATGACATAGTAACCCCACACAGTTGAAAAAATTAACAATTGTGCAGAATCAAAAGTTAATACCAACCTAAGATTGACAAATAGTTTATCAATTGAGTGCATTTTAAGTATAAAATTTATTCATAATAATAAAAATCGATACCCCTCTTTGTAAAAGTTTTATTTCATTCAATTTGTTTATACCTATATTCTTTATTTTTACAAAGATGCTACAGTGAATATCAAATACTAGAAATAAAACGATTGTAATAAATATTAAATTAGAAACACATTTATAAATTATAGTAACCACGGTTGAAAAAGTTAATAATTGTACGGAATTAAAAGTTAATACGAACCTAAGATTGATAAATGGTTTATCAATTGAGTGTATTTTAATTTGAAGTATAAGATTTATTCGTAATAATAAAAATCGATACTTCTCTTTGTAAAAGTTTTATTTAATTCAATTTGTTTATATCTACATTCTTTATTTTTACAATGATATTGCAGCGAATATGAAATACTAGAAATAAAACGATTGTAATAAATATTAAATTAGAAACACATTTATAAGTTATGTAGTTAGAGAAGCAACACATATGCTTTTTCATCTTTATTCAAACAATTTTCTAAATAAATAATCGAAGAAATTATTCTTACTTAATGGTCATTTAAGTTTTGTTAGTTTATGTGGATAATGTGAACGTGAATCAATATTATTGAAAGCTATTTAACTTTTAAAATATTGAATTATGACTAAATACATGATTTTGCTATTAAATACAAACAAATATAATAATTTAAACATTATTTTGAATAACGGTATGGCAATTGTCAATGCAATTTATAACTTATTAACCAAGGAACTTCTAACATGTATACATCTTTATGCTTTAATTAGTTTTGATTGGTTTATTTACTTGTCAATATATGAATTCTTTAATATCCATGTTTATCATATTAGTATCTAAACACATATATGAGATTGCAATTGCGTGTCATATAAATATAAATTAACTCACACCGGGAATCAGCTTTATTCTAATGCAATACCTGAATGTTTAGTAATTGATTAGATAACGACATATTTAATGATGTAAACAATACTTTGAATAATGGCACAGCAATGGCGTCTAAGAATCACCATTCGAGTGCTAAGGGCTAATACAAGGATATCCATTCTATTTTTTACATCTAAACCTAAACACCTTACACTTTCTCGGGTCGGAAAAATCGACTGTTTAGAAAGTATCCTATATATTGGAAAGTATCATATTTCAATAATATTCTCTGAAAATTTTAAAGGAAAATTCGAAATACTTTCGAAGGTATAGACGATTATAGCAGGCATAGCTGATTGAACGTAAGTAGATCTTATACATATGTAAAAATTGGTTTGTCAAAATTTTAAACGCGTTTTTCTCAAGACAACGTTTTTGTAATCAGCGTGCATGATAACTTAAAAACCATTTAACCGATCGGTCTGAAATTTTAATATGTTCTTGTACACAACAATAGCAATTATAGTTTTCTATCGATCGTATTTGTTGTTAAAGGAAATAATGCTGGTAATAAAACTACTCACTAGCTTTCTCTGTTATGTATTCTTAAATTTCAAAATATTCTTAATTCGTTTTAAAAAAAAATTTTTCACACACCTAATTCTAGTACATAACCCTTGAAGATGATCTATATGTCGATCGAAACGTCGGAATTACTTTAGTAATTTGCAAAATGGCTTTGTAAAGTAACAAATGATCGAACCCTTGCGCCGAAAGCATTATCCATTTTATTACACAACAATTGCCCCAGTATACACTAAAACAAATAAGATTGGTTACTCATTCCGCAATTTTTACCGTTTTTTTACGAAGAAAATGCCATTTTTAAGACCACCAACTTTGGAGGTCTACCATTTTGTGAATTTTGATCGAACGAAATAACACTGTCCAACACCAAATTTGTTTCCCTATAACTGTTGGGTGTACCTTATAGAGTTTTTTGCGCTGATTCCGAATCTGGCCTTAATTTTTCTCCTACACGTACAGTTTTTGAAAAACATGGCCTTGAAAAAAAACCACATTTTTCAACTTTAAACAAATATTGTGATATTATTATAAAAGATATTGAATTGTTCTTTACGGCAAAAGATTTTGTAGACATAATACATTATGATTGTTTAAACATGTATAAACAATGATTAAAGATGGAGAGACGCCACTTTTGCACGATTTCTTGAGGATACTTTTCAGTTTATCCCAAAAAATAAGGGTTCAGCGGAAAATCGAACTATACCACGCGATAGAGCAGACTTTCATCTTGAAAAACCACCCTTTCAAATTTTCAACGTCGATGTTTTTTTCGAACCAGAAAGAAAAATATCGTATCCCGTCGAATGATCGCGCTCGTGGAAGAGCACCACTGGCGGCAACTCATGTCGAGCGAAGATATTTTGCACTCTGGTTCGGTAAAAACATCGATGACGGAAACTTCAAAGGGGGGTTTCTCAAGATAAAAGTCTGCTCTATCGCGTGATATAGTTCAATTTTACGCTGGACCCTTATTTTTTCCGATAAATTGAATAATATCCTCAAAAATCTGTGCAAAAATGGTGTCTTTCCGTCTTTAATGATTGTTTAAACATGTTTAAACATTCATAACGTATTAATATTGCATATCATTCTATTCGGGAAAGTCTACAGAATCTTCTGCTGCAAAGAACAATTCAATTTCTTTTATAATAACCTCACAATATTTCTTTAAAATTGAAAAATAGGTTTTTTCTTCGAAGTCATGTTTCTCAAAAACTGTGCGCGTAGGAAAAAAATTAAGGACAGATTCGGAATCAGCGCAAAAAACTCTATAAGGTACACCCAACAGTTATAGCGAAACATAAAAAAAGTTGAAATTTGTTGGACAGTGTAATCGTAGTCTGGGGCCATAGTCATACTTTTTCTAAGGATAATCCTTTTTCTTGGAAACATTCGAAAATTTTTAAAATAATTTCCATTTGAAGACTTAAGATATATGTCAAAAAAAATTACGGACTCAAAAAATGGTTTTTCATTACTTTGTCAGTGTCATAAGAATTATTCAAATTTTCGACTTAGAAAATCTAATGTCCCCTTTACATCACGCCTTATAGCACGTATGCCCCCAATTTGTATTAACCAAGTAAGTAAGACAAGATTATATATAGAAAAGAATTTTATATTCACATTAAAATTACTAAAGATTCCCGGAATTCTAATTAGATAGCAAAATTGATTTATTTAATTCAACGTTTGCAATATTTTACTTTCTGGCGAAAACATTATTTTATCGATTGCACATAATGAGTACACACTACTCATAGATAAACAGACAGATAAAAATAGAGTTCATGAAAGCCATTGTTTAAATTATTAATCATAGATTTCTGTTGAATATGCTGCACATATCAATGAAGAGATTCGTGTCAATTGTCACACGTCGTGTACGATTGCGGTTAACCACGCATGTTGCTGGTTATCTAGCGATTAGCTAGAGACGAGGTAGGTTAGAATGTATTTACAATGCAAACAGGAAAGACTCGTTTAGCATACAAGAACAGTACTGTTTCCATTTGTCGATACGTACATTATGTTTATGTTATACTTCCTCTTTTAACATTTAATGTTTACCCAACCCTCATTGCTAGACTGCGGATTTTTATGCAAAGTAAAAATTGTCTGCGCCAATTTCAAAAAATAGAAACTAAATTGAATGTTATTTCTTCCCTTAACTTAACTCCTTGCCTTACAATATAGTGTCTGACTCGTGACGAATTTTCTGAACAGATTATAATAAAACTATATGTTAATATTTCCTTTAAACGATTGTTTCTCAACCTTTTTTCGGCTGACGGCACACCAAAAATATCTGGAATTATATGCGGCACACCGGAATGTAAAAAATGTAAAAGTTGTATGATAAAAGAAAAAGAAAACAAATTATTTATTTACAAAATTCATTCAATAAGAGGACTGAGCCTGTTTTCTTGAACAAATTAAATCAAAACGAGGTTCCAAAGTCGCCAAACAAGTTTGCATTTCATCGTCAACTTTTCAAAGTCAAAAACCCTTGCGGCACATTTGACAATATCTCGTGGCACACTGGTGTGCCGCGTCACACAGGTTGAGAAAATTGCTTTAAACCGAAATAAAATTCTATTTTGGTTTTGTTCATGTACAGCTATTGGAGAACATGTAGGCATACAATAGATATAAATTTTCTTCTTTTTTCGGAAATTACGATCTCCAATAAAGTTTTAATCACTGAAACCATAAAATAAAGTGTAGGGCAAGGAGTTAATGGTTATAATGGAGGAGAAATCATATATGTATTGACATCTTCAATTTTTAAAGCTTTCCCGCAATTTACAATTTCATCTACTCAATTATGCTATAAATGCATAAAGATCAGCAGTATACTCATAACGCTTGAATAAGAAATTCGTAACGAAGAGAATCGAAATATTATACCGGGTGAGTCATTTAAAGTGAAACAGGCGTATGTCTCGGAAATCAAGCATTTTCGAGAAAAATATTTCAGACAAAAGTTGTATGGTTTCAAGGGGGGCACAAAATGGTGTCATTGATTTGACCTTGGATAGTCGTTTGAAAATCACGTGAAGGTCATCTTCAATTTCTCAAATAAAACTCCCTATTTTTTATTGCATATTCTTGTACCTTGTTTTGAGAGCTTTCCAAATTCTTTCTTTCACTCACTTTCACTAACTTTCATTCGTATCAACATAAGGCAGGTGTACCGTCTGTTTCTATGTCTTCCAGTTTTTATTTATCTATCATTTCTATTGTGTACATCACTCCATTTCAATGTGCACACTTCCTGGGAAAACATATCGACGAATTATAATATATTGTAACAATTTTCTGTTGTTGAGAAGAGATAGTAGGTAATTGAGTAATAAATAGACAGCGGATTTTATACATTTATGAAAAAAATGAATAGGTTTAATTTTTTAGACAGTAAAAACATTAAAAGAATTAAAAGATACCGTTATATAATTTTCAATCTCTATTAAACATATTAAGAAAGAAAAGAAATTTCTATTTCACTCCAGTTTGTCGCAAATCAGGTAGAAAATGTTTATTTTGCATAAAGATCGGCTGTTTAATAATAAAATATGTAAACATTAAAGGTGTAGGATTCAAAACCATCTTATATTATAGATTCTGAAAATTCAACGATGGAAGAACAAAATGTAACATTGTTTTCCTACGATAGTTTATGACAAAAGCAAAGAGTGTTAACAAAAACAATTTAAAATAATGATCATAATTACAGCTTTAAAAGTTGACAATACCATTATGCGGTATCGATACTCTTCAAGGGTCTATTGATTTGCAGAATTTGAATAAAAATTTGTAATAAAACATCGGTCTAACACAAAATAATTGCTCGATCAGAAACGTCTGAAGTTGCTATTAGGCCACGCGATACAGATAATGCAGATTATCGCGTGACATTTCCAGTCACAGGACGAAAACATGAAGCTCGCGTACTATTAATATCACAGTTATATTCTCTTTTGTATTTGAATTTTTAGTTATTGGTTAAACATGTACAATTGGTACGTCACACATTACGCCGGCAAACGTTTTGCTCAACAAAAAAATGCGGCAGGAGATATAAATACATACTGTAATTCCCATTAATATTTGGACGCTATAAAAAAAACTATAACTTCTTTAACCCCTTGCTTTACAACAGTCATTTCATGCCAAATCGATCACTTTTTGCAGGCACCATCGTCGATTTTGTTCTAAATGAAATATGTTGTAGTCAATGTGAAATTAGGGGGGGTTTAAGTCATCATTTTGTCGTTTTCGAAATTTTTTAGAAATTGCAGACTTTCGAAAATTTCAATTTTTGCTAATTTTGACGAAAACGGGCCTCACTTACGAATTTTTATCTCAGGAACTGTTTGTCCGATTGAGCTACATTCTTTTTTGTTTTATTCGGAAAGGATTGGGCTATCACAAAATAATTTTTCAACCACGACAATCAACTTTATAATGTCGAAAAATGTAAACATATTCCTTTTTACGTTTTTTTTCGATGATGAGGCTCAGTGATTTAAATTTAAAAGAAAATATATGTTTATATTCCTTGAAGTGTCCCCTTTAAAATGAGCACTTGAAAAAGATGGTATGATTCAAATTGGGGTCACAAAGGTCTAAAAAAAGAATTTGTTTAAATTTTTCGACATTATAAAGTTGATCGTCGCGGTTGAAAAAATTATTTTGTAATATCCCAATCCTTTTCGAATAAAACAAAAAAATGTAGCTCAATCGAACAAACAATTCCTGAGATAGAAATGCGTAAGTAACGCCCGTTTTCGCCAAAATGGGCAAAAATTGAAATTTTCGAAAGCCTGCCACTTCTAAAAAAATTCGAACCCGAAAAATTGATGACTTAAACCCCCCCCCCCCCCGAATTTCACATTGATTACAAGATATTTCATTTAGAACAAAATTAACGATGGTGCCTGCAAAAAGTGATCGATTTGGCATGGAATGATCCGTCTGACTTGTGATGAAGATTCTGAACAGATTCTGATAAAAATGTACGTTAATAATTTCCCTTAAACCGAAATAAAACTCTATTTTTGTTTTATTAATATACAGCTGTTGGAGAACATACAGGCATATAAATTATATCAATTTTCTCCTTTTTAGGAAATTACGATCTACAAGAAGGTTCTAATCACTGAAACCATAGAATAAATCGTAAGGCAAGGGGTTAATATTGGACTATACGATTTGGACTTTTTTGAGAAGTTAGAGCAATTAGTTTCCTATATCTAAATCGTAAGTCTACGAATGATTGCGAGCAATTTTCTGTTTCTGACCCTCGCATAAATCACTATCCATGAAATTCGAAAATGCCGAAGTAAAATGTTGGTAATTAATTTGAACGTCCGCAAATGCAGATTCTATTCCAACTGATAGTGGTTCTATTTTCCCCACGGGATGCTTCAACCATCCCCACGGGTTACGGGTGCGGGTACTTAAACCAAATGTGGCAGTGATGTTCATATAATCGAATAGGAATCACATTACACTTCACAATGATTTTGCAAATGGTAGAGCAATATTTGCTTTTTTATTTTATTTTCAAAAAACATAACGAATACAAATTTTTCATAGAGAAATAATGATAAACCAAACAAATGGTGAATTGATAATCAATTTTTAATCGGTAATAAGTACACTGCGGATCTTTATGCAAAATAAAAATGTTCTCCATTAATTGTGGGAATCAAGAATAACGTAAGAATTGATTTCATTCCTTCACGATTTTGTTACATTAAAAGCAACATTACAACATTCTTTATTTTTTTAAATCTGTTACTGTTTGTATATTTCACACGATCTATTTCTTTATAAATGCATAAAGATCCGCTGTGTAGTAATAAGTAATAACTAAAAAAGAGAACTCAATCTACAATATTTTTACTGTTGATATTTGTATTGTACAGTGACTCCCACTAATATTCGGACACTTAAAAAGACGACAACATTTTTAATATTGGACCATAAAATTTGACATTTCTTGGGAAGTCGTAACAATGGTTAGCTACACAATGAGAACAAAATTTTTGAAAAAAATTGCAAGTTGTCGGATTTGTAGAGAAAATACTAAAAGCTGTATTTTGCAATATTGATGGGGCCTTATATAGAAAATTAAAAAAACACATTCTGAAAATTTCATTAAAAGTTTCACGATTTTCGGCCTCTAACTGCCATAAATCTAAGGATTTTTACATCTTTCAATGTCCGTTGTTTTTTCCTGCGTCGACCGCTTTCGATGAATCTTTCACAGTGCATACAATTGACACAGATCAACAAAATGAATTTGTTAAATTTTCAATATAGTTCAGTGAACGAAAAGTTGTAGAGGGAAATGTAAGGAACACAATTTTTGACTTTGGAACTTTGTTCGGACTAGTTAGAAAGTAAACATACTAAAAGTCCCTACTCCTAGGAGGTGAACGGAATGCAGGGGGGCACGTAGAAGGTTCCTTTCTTCGGTTTTTAGCATATATCTCGGAAACTATGCATCCTAGCGATAAGACCATTCTATACTAAGTCAAAGCGGACAAAATGTGCTTCAAGATTGATTTAAATCAGTTATGTAGACCACGTAATGGGCCCCTAGAGACCAAACAACTTGTGTCTGAAGCATTTCTTCCTATCTCAAAAAATGTAGAAGGTAGAAATGTAGAACCTTATCCGGGTAGCTTGTCTTAGGTGCAGTGCTGGGGAAAATAGTATTTTAAATAGTAAATAGTAAATAATCCTATTTATTTTAAAGTATTTGTACAACTTTGAAAATAAAATATTTTATTTGATGCAGTAATTTTTTAAAATAAGATAATTTATTTGAGTCAGTAATTTCTGAAAATAGTATTTTATTTGAAGAACATTGAAAATATTTGTATTTCGTCTTTATTTTCAATTTCAATTTTAAATATTATTGCTGAAATTAATGGTTCGAATTTTTTTTTAACGATAAAATACACTGTATGTTTATACGGTTTCTCCGAGCATTATAACAATGCAAAAAGTAAAATATTTTATTTCGTGTTTCAGATTGTTCAAATAGAAATATTTTATTTTGTGGATCAAATTGTTGAAATAAAAATATTTTATTTTCAGGTTCAGATTGTTCAAATAGACATATTTTACTTTCGAAATTGTATATCTTATTTAAAATATAATACTACTTTCTTTAAGCAAAATAAAATCTAAAATATTCAATAGTATTAGAAATATTTGTTTCGCTAAATAATGCCCACCTCTGCTTAGGTGACTCAACCTGTATAGGAAACTAATTGCTCTAACTTCTCAAAAAAGTTCAAATCGTATAGTTCAATATTTAAAAAATTCTCATTGTTTTTAGAGCGTCCAAATATTAATGGGTGTCACTGTATATACAATAATTTCATAAGACCAGTGAGTGGTGATTGGTTACGTCATAAGGGGGACATGCAGAGTGTACGTTTCTAATGCTTCTGACGACTTCCACAATCCGATCATCGAACCATGTCAACGCGATTGTCACCTAATCTTCAAGTTAAAATTATTATCGCTATTGAATTTATGATCCTCTAACAATAAAAATTCTATAACATAATAATAATAGAAAAGATATTCTTATAATATTCGGTAACATGGAAAAGAAACTGAAAAGTGTGTAAGCATTTCGTTTAGGAAGAATGACCTGAAATTTAAGTATAAAATTAATGGTAACAACTAGACTGCGGATCTTCATGCATTTATGGCTTTTGAAAACTTTCAAAAAATGCTATGTATAATATAAAATTCCGCAGAATTTAGAACGAGTTTTATTTATTTCAGAGCTACAAAGGTTACTACCATTATAAATCAGATTTTATTTGTTTCCACTTTCTTAAAATTTGCATACAAAAATTAAAAATTACATAAACATCCACAGTCTAGTAAGATTTGAAGTAGCACATAAATCGTTTACTTAAGTAGATATTCTGGTCTTCGAGGCCAGTTTTGCGCTAGGAATTTTTTTCTGGAATTGAAATTTTGTACATATATTTATTAGTACTTGAAATATATCTGTGATTTTTTCAAGTAAAAATCAAAATTTCATGAACTCATAATTATATAACTATATAGAATCATAACATGTAAAATTCTTTAAGCGTCTATAACTACTACATATGTTAATTTAAAAAAAAAAAGAAAAATTAATTTTTTGTAAATGTAAAATCAGAGTACCCCCTCAAAAGATTCTGTTCATATCAATTATACAAAAAATAGACATACAAGTAAATGAGAACATGAAATTTCTGCGGATGAATGTAGAAGCAAATGATTGATAACCAACATTTCAACGGAAGAGTTTTGTATGTAATAATTAGACTACGGATGTTTATGCAATCACGACAAAAATGAATTAATCAAATACAATATTGCAAAGACATTAGACGAATTCAAAGACGTGTTTATGCTGTTTTTGACTGATTAAAATGA
This sequence comes from Lasioglossum figueresi, assembly GCA_028455805.1. NCBI lineage: Eukaryota > Metazoa > Arthropoda > Insecta > Hymenoptera > Halictidae > Lasioglossum > Lasioglossum figueresi. The sequence goes on along the minus strand of CM052190.1, from coordinate 15,879,884 downwards.
TTAAAAGAGGAAATACAGATTCGTTTAGCTTCTGTTCTTTATAGTTGACGTGGACAATTTTGATTTTGCATGAAGATCCGCAGTGTAGTAATAATAAACTTGTTATACGAAATGGTAGATATTAGCAAGAAAACAGTCATGTTGTTTTGAAGAACTGAAAGAACGGCCATGCAAAATACTGGGTTGGAACGAAAATTCGTAGCGGCTTTAAATTAAAATTCAAAGATAAAATTAGGATATTTATTCATAGACTTGTTCAATAACATATTTTCCATCACACTCTTCCATCACTTTTTGCCTATTTTAGGTGAGTTATCATGTTATTCAATAAACCTATGAATAAATATCTTAATTTTATCTTTGAATATTGAATATTGATTTAAAAAATCTACGAACTTCCGTTCCAACCTAATATATTAAAAGCCCTTACTCTTAAGCAAATATCAATAATGCGTGATATAAATAAATGTATCGGTAAGGACCGCCAAAGCGTAGATCGGCAGGAAAAATATCTGGAAAGAAATTTATTATTAAAACACCATTAACCGCAGTATTTAAAAAACATGAATTAGAATTTACTTATTTCTTCTCAGTTATCTTCAATGGAAGAAGAAGTAACACAAACACCTACTCGTTCAAGTAGTACATATTTCCACAACTTTCGATAAAATGAAAAAATTTTAGCCAGAACCCAGTGCACCGAAGGTTCCGTTATGACTAGAGAGCGGATTTTATGCATTTACAACAAAAATAAGTAGGTATAATTCAAAACAGTAAAAACATTAGAACAATTTTTAAGTACTATTATATTATTTTCAACCTATTTAGCATATTAAGAAAGAAAATAAATTCCTGTCTCACTCCAATTTGTGGCAATTTAGGTAAAAAATTATTATTTTGCATAAAGATCCGCTGTCTAGTTATGACCGAGCAAGTAGATACATATTCCCTTCAACAACAACTCCGCGACTTTAACCTTTATGTAGTCAACCAAAATGTATAGATTAATTGAAACCTTTTGTATTTAGCATATTTGCACAAATTCTCATTTTAAGAATATAAATTAATATATTAGCGAGCAGAGAATATAAAATTACATTCAATTCGTTGTAAACCGTAATAGCATTTCTTGATCGAAACGTTTTATAATAGTTGCATTCTAAAATCGGACATTTCATATGCAACAACCTAATACCATTGATCAACATTCTGTTAATTCATTAACGCAGAGCAAAATCACAGACTTCTTTAATATGTAACAGTAATATTTAAAAGCTTAGTAGATTATATTTACTATATGTATATAATAAATAACTCATCTCCAAAAATTGAACTGTTCTTTCTTTAAAACTATTACAATCAGCAAATTATTCATTCTTGTACAAACTTCCCGTAAGTCGAATTTTCGTAGGGTAAACCTCTTTTACTCGAAGACTTCGATAATATTCTTTCCTATTCTTCCCTTGACATTTGAGTTATCGAGGTTCGTCTGTCGTGTGCAATGGCAGACGAATGAAAGTTTAACCCTTTGTATACAATATACAAAGAAGTTGTACAGCGTAGCGAAGATATCTCAGATTAGATGAATGTTATCAACATTCGACAAACGATCTAATGCTAACGGTATTAATACTCGTATACAGAAATTCTAACTTTAACCCTTAGCACTCGAGTGGTGACTTTGAGAGACGCCACTAAAAGTTTCTGTACCATAACTCAAAATATTGTTTACATTATTAAATACATCGGTATCTAATCAATTACTAAACATTTATGTATTGTAGGAGGCCTGATACCAATTTCATATCCATAAAATTTGATGAAGTTTCATATTCTCTACAAAAAAGTATTAACCTACTAATATCGAAAAACCATAACTATCATATGTTTTTAGTATTTAAGAGTAATTCTAATCTAATAGAATTATACATTTTCTACAGTATTATTGAAGTATTGATGCCAGCTTACACTGAATTCAGTGAAACATTATTTATTTCAGTTTTACATATATAAAGTGGTGAAACGGAGAATATTATACACGAAAATAATGATATTGTAGTAAAAATGTCAGAAAGTGTCACAAAGTCAACGTTCGATATTGCCGTTTCCTTCACTTCGGCGGGTTTAGCTATCGCGTGGTTATGCAATCAAGGGCAATAAAGACGCAACGATCTGAGGGAACCATGATTGCCAATTGCCATGGTAAGTTCTAAGGGTACAACGCTAATGTTCGTTTTCCATGAACGAAATCATTCCGACTCACAATCAGAGAGGGGACTGATTGACATAACAGCCAGAAGCACGAGAATGACTCCGTCGAATCGTAGATCCCTACACTACAGACTAAAGTGTCATACAGAAATTTTGGTATTACGTGCTCTTCCAGGAGAGTCTAACACGAACGGTTGTTAATTGGCCGATTATAATTTTGGTGCAGAGTCATTTCTATAAACTGTAGAACATTAGATTAGATTTTGTTTTAACCTTTGCAAGGTAATGTGAGGTCTCAGAGACTCCACAATTTGTCATTTTCTAAAGTGAAATCAATGCTTCATTATAAACTACATGCATAAGACATACCTAACCCCTACTATAAGTTTTTGTAATATTCTTAACCCTTGCGTGTCTTTCAACAACTTGTTAATGCCCCTGCAAAAATATTACAAAATTTCTCTGAATGTCCATTCTCTGCTCGCCAATATATCAATTTATATTCTTATAATGAGAATTTGTGCAAATATGCTAAATACAAAAGGTTTGAATTAAGTACTACTAACCGCCGCAATCACCGTATTTGAATTGGATTGAAAAACTGTGGGATGAAATCGATCGAAAGGTGAAAATAAGGTATCCAGAATAAGAGAAACAATTGTGGACTTATTTAGAAAGTGCTTGGAACGAAATCCAGGAAGAAACATTAAAAAATCTTGTTGCTAGATTTCCTCGAATTGTAAACGCCGTCATTGCCCAACGAGGTGGATATATTGACGAATGAAATATTAATAACTCGCATTTATTTACTGGTAAAATCCTTAAGATGTAATGCATTATAATGCTTCATTCTACTCCAAAGTAATTCAAGTTATAACGTTGATATAAACTTTTAGATTCGATTCCGTCAAGTGGTCAAATACTTATGGGCGTGTACGTATTTATAAAATAAAACACAGTGTCACACGAATCAAAAAGAGCAATTCCCATTCTTAGTAATATTCTTAACCCTTGCGTGTCTTTCAACAACTTGTTAATGCCCCTGCAAAAATATTACAAAATTTCTCTGAATGTCCATTCTCTGCTCGCCAATATATCAATTTATATTCTTAAAATGAGAATTTGTGCAAATATGCTAAATACAAAAGGTTTGAATTAATTACTATTATTCAGCGAAGGATACCTTAGCACAACAGTAAAGAAAGTAAACTAACTTTCTTGGAAAAAAGCACAGTAACACATAAATACGTTTGTTTTCATTTCATTGATAATAACTGTGATAATGTCCTGAGTTTTGATGTGAAAGATCGAAGGCATGAAGTAAATTGCAAATAAAACGATCAGTCGATGACTCCTTTTCTGCATTCCCCTGCAAGTTTGGCCTTGAATGATCAAGAGTCACTGAACTCATCTTAAAACGCACTATTTGATGCCGGATAAAAAACATATCATTCCATTTACTAAAGAAAGCTGACCTTCACCTCAACGCGGGTTGTCCACCGGGAAAAATAAAAGTTCCACCACATGATGTCCCCCTCGGTACTGAACAACTTTCATCTGAAACATTTTTGCGTATAATCAATAGTTTTGGAGATATTCATCTGTAACGCTTTATAATTGCCACCCTGTAAAATACATTAGTTACAAAATTGCGTTTGTTTAATGTCACTACTAAAAATCGGAATATGCAACAACCTAATATTTTAAATGGTAACCAAAGCAGAGAATACATTTTCTTCAATATCGCCGCATCTTTCTACGAAATTTCGTACAACATTTACTGCTGTATTGGCTGGTTTTTCTCCCACACTTGTGGAAAATAATTCGACTTAAAGGAAGTTGTATTTCGATTTATAGAGGTTTTTAAAGTGCAGGGGAAGAGAATGAACCAAATTTTCATCTTATAGAGGTTTTCGAGTTAAAGAGTTTCGAGTTATCGAGGTTTGACTGTACTACAGATTGTCTGTAGAATTATAATTCAGTAGAATTGAACCTCGCGTTATAGAAATCATTATTGATCGAATCATGCGTCGTCGCTTTTAAGTCGAATTCACAGAATAGACGCGGGTAATAGTCAGACAAATACGTAAAACAAATTAGTTCGTTCACACGTACGACGAAATGACATCTCTCGGACAGGCGTCGCGCGTCGCGACGCGACGCGACGTATTCTTCGGTAGGATTTGAGTAAATGCGACCAGTACTAAACTTAGGTGGCTTCACTTATTCTTACTTGCGCGAGTCACGCGTCGCATTTCCACGTCCTCTTAAGAGGTGAGCAACCATTTGTCTGGCTTGTCCGCAGACTAACTAAGAACGTACTGAAACTCTTGAGTGGAATCATTTCTAACTGATGTCAAATGATCATTCAAGCGTTTTTCCTTCCTCATTGTTCTGGTAACACCTTCATCGCTACAGTAATCAGTTGACTCTCATTTCTCAACGACGGGTTTCGGAAGACCAACCAATTTGAATTCATACTTTGTTATACATTCCTCCTGTTGCCATCCCATGTAAATAAAAATGACGCAGAGATAAACTTATGTGCAGACAGTTTCAATCGTGATCAGTAGAGATTACTCTGTTATTAGTTGTCCGATCGAAAATGTTTTTATCACATATACATAGTTTCATAATAACTTTCACGTGATTACAGAAAATTTGGTGAAAAAAGAATTAAAAAGGCAATTTTTTGCAATCCTTTTTGAAATTTTTTAATGTTATCATACGTTTCTGAATTCGCCTTGAAATCCTCTAAAGAAATAGGTGTAAAAAAATTATAGGTGTATTTGCAAAAATTGAAGGTAATCTTGAAAAATTATTAAAAAAAAGAGTTGACGAAAAATTTGCTATAATTACGTGAAAGCTCTCATGAAACCATGCTATACGTGATAAAAATATTTTCGATCGGACTGCTAATAACAGAGTAATCTCTACTGATCATGATTCGTGATTCACCCTGTATATTTCAATTATCTATTAGGATATCTCAAAAATAGTTTTCGGAATGTGTTCCTTTAATATTGCTAAATAAATATTAGGTTGTCCCAAAAATTGGTTTTCGATTCATGCACATAATTCAAATTGATAAACTTGGAATAATTTCTCAGCGCTACGGTTTCGATCAAATTCTACACTATATAGCTATTTTGTAACACTCAAACGTTTCGATTCGGATTTGAATCTGTTACGTCATAAGACCATGTTTGCTATAGAATTGTTTTCTATAAGAGGTGTTTCGTCCTAAAATAGCTATATAGTGTAGAATTTGATCGAAACCGTAGCACCGAGAAATTATTCTAAGTTTATTTAACATTTGTACGATCGATATAAAGAGTTCATTCAAATTGATGTTAGGAAGTAATAAAACATTAACATAAAGATTATCGCGTTGTTTGTATTTATTTAGCAACATTATAGGAACACATTCTGAAAGAAACTTTTGGGACAACTTAATATTTAGAGATTATTTCAGTAACATGGTTCTTACACGCGTAAATGCTACTTTGTTATATAATATATTTATTTGTACGCTGTCGTTAACAGTAAATAACGGTAACATTTTATAATATACAGGGTGTTCCACGACTCATGATCAACCGATTAGGAGATGATTCTACATGTAACAATGAGTCGAAAAGAAAGAATAAAATTTTTACCTCCGTGTCTTCAGTCATGATTTCATAACAACACTAAAATTAAAATATCTCCTTAACTAATGGTTTTTCGATATTAATAGGTAATACTTTTTTCTAGAGAATATGAAGCTTCATCGATTTGTGCAGGAAAAAACATACGATCTCGTTTTAAAAAAATACTTAATGTAATGCTCTTTCATTTCTATTTATCTCACATAAAATGATACAACATCTTCATAAAATTAATATATAACGCTTTGTGAACTATGTTTGTTTTAGCAGTAAACCATGTAACAACAACAAAATTCCACCTTGACGCAAGAATTTGGTTCCACTAGGTCACGAGAATATCAGATTCTACACGGATAGAAACACGATGTTTTTTAAAAACGCATTTGATATAACGTTGAAAATATTAATATCGATTTGCAACCAGTTCTCATGTTTCACGACTGGATAATCGTAAAAACAGAATACACAGTATAACGAAACTTTTTTGTAACTTTTATACAATCTAATTAACCAAAGTTTTAAACTAAACCGGAAAAGATAAAAATGAATAAAACTCTACTACAGGATCATGTGTTATTCACCTTGATGATTTTATTAATAAATTCAGAATCGGATTCCAGTACGAAATGTTATCGACTTTTTTTACTTACTTACATTTCGAGTTCAGTCCCGGTTCCTTCTTTTTATTGATACACTGAAACTTACACACATAGTAGAGACACACGAGAATCTGCATACGCTATCATTGGATAGCGGGTTTTATGCATTTATGATAGAAATGAGTAGGTGCAATTTAAAACAGTAAAATTTAATAGAATTTAGAAATACTGTTGTATTATTTTCACACAACCTATTCAACATATTAAGAAAGAAAATCAATTTTTATTTCACTCCAATTTTTCTGTTTAGCTGTGTAGCTATCATATAAACTGGAAAAACTGTTCGTCCTTTTGCAAGAAATATTGTTTTAAAAATGTTGTCTACATCATTTTGTCTCCTATGAACAAACCAGCGAGGTGGAATATTTGTTTTTGTGTTCATTAGAAGTTTTGAAAGTTTATGTTTAAACTTAAATTGCAGCCAAGATTTTTTAAACACAGTTAGTTCAATATTTCACCTTCCCAAAACGATTAGTGCCAAATCAAAAATTTTTAAGTGGACGTTACACTTCCTCGGGTCGGAAAAATCAACTTTTTAGAAAGTATCCTACACATATTTTGGAAAGTATCACATTTCGATAATATTCTCTGAAAATTTCACAGGAAAATTCGAAATACTTCCGAAGTTATAAATGATTATAGCAGGCATAGCTGATTGTACGTAAGTAGATTGTGCATGTGAAAATTCGTTTGTCAAAAATTTAAACGCATTCTCAAAACAATGTTTTTGTAATCGGCGTACATGATAACTGAAAAACCATGTAAGTGATCGGTCTGAAATTTTGATATGTTCTTCTACACAATAATAGCCCCAGTATAGACTAGAATACATAAGATTGGTTAATTTTTTTCTGAATTTTTTACGTTTTTTTTTACGAAGAAAATCTATTTTTGAGATCACCAACTTTGGAGGTCCACCGTTTTGTGAATTTTTAATCGAACTAGCTAATCGTAGTCTATACTGGGGCCATGTCATACTTTTTCTAAGGATAATTCTTTTTTTTCAAACGTTCCAGTGTCCGCAATCGTGCACGCTGGCAGACCAAAATTTTTAAAATGACTTCCATGAGGTGCAAAAAAACCCCTATAAAAAATCGTTTACAAAATAATATACAAATTTTTTCTTGTATTTGAAGACTTAAGATATATGTCAATAAAATTTCTGACTCAAAGAATGTTTTTCATTATTTTATGGGTCCCATAAAAATTATTCAAACTTTCGATCGAGAAAGTGTAATGTCCCCATAAAGGCTTTTTTGTATTCCTCCACAAAGAAAAAATGAGCGCAAAGAGGTTTCGGATTAACCAATATATTACCTAATGTTAAGCAACTTTTTTGAAAAATTACTTTTGTGCGGTACAACCGCATTTGTAGATCCCTAAGTACTTAATCAATTATAGGCGGAAAAATTACATGATTATGGCACTGAAAACCGATAAATTCGCAGCACAGAAAAAGAGGGGTTTTGTCATGTGTATATCTCTGTAAAAAAATTGGACAATACGGAAATAATTTGTGTTATAAAACTCGAAAATTTATAAAATGAATTCTTATAATTTTGTATAAATCAAGGGATTTTTATAAATCAAGATTCCCTTTGATGATGATTTTTTTATATCAATTAAACTTTCTCTATTTATCCTACTATAATATCGTTACTTATTATGATAATGTCGCTCTTCACATACAAAAATACATATGTAATTTGATATGGAATAATAATAAATTAAAATACTCGCCATTTTAACTGAGCCTGAAAACAATAAAACATAACATAAAAATGATGCGTTACGGAAATAAAGTTAATACTCACAATTATTATTACCTGCAGCAATGATATTTATCATATGAGCATGTAAAACAAAGCAGACAAAAGTATTTAGCACATCTAATAAATGCAGCTGCATTGGATACACATTTGTGTTTAAAGAGTTAAGACCTTTTATAAGATATTTGATTTATAATTAAATATGCGTTTTTATATGTAAAAAATGTAGTAATATATTATAATAAATAATATGTTATCAAAAATTATATTCTATTATATGTGTCGTGAATATTATAATAAGTAATGGTATTATAGTTGCATAAATAAATAAGAATAAAAACATAAAATACAATTTAATTTACATTTAAATATGTGTTTATATGTGCAAAATGTAGTAATATATTATAATAAATAATATTATATTAAATTATATTCTAGTATATGTGTGAATATTATAATAAGTAATGGTATTATAGTAGCACAAATAAATAAGAATAAAAACATAAAATACAATTTAATTTACATTTAAATATGTGTTTATATGTGTAAAATGTAGTAATATATTATAATAAATAATATTATATTAAATTATATTCTAGTGTATGTGTGAATATTATAATAAGTAATGGTATTATAGAAGCACAAATAAATAAGGATGAAAATATAAAATACAATTTCATTTACAATTAAATATGCGTTTATATATGTAATATGTAGTAATATATTATAATAAATAATATTATATTAAATTATATTCTAGTATATGTGTGAATATTATAATAAGTAATGGTATTATAGTAGCATAAATAAATAATAACAAAAAAATAAAATATAATTGATAAAAAAAATTTTTATCAAGGAATCGAACCCTGCTCCAAAGGGCGTACTATTCCAAGACACTTCCGCCACGCCAAATCAGCAGTTTGTATTCCTGGGAATTACAATTGTATTCACGGTATCGAGTAGACTGCGGATCTTTATGCATTTATAGCAAAATTGAGTGGATGAAATTCAAAATTGTGAATAAAAATTTTAAAAATTGAAGATGTCAATGTATGATTTCTCCTCTTTTAAAATCATTAAGGGAAGAAATAACATTCTATTTCATTTCTTATTCTGGCAATCTAAGTAGACAATTTTTATTTTGCATAAAGATCCGCAGCCTAGCAATGAGAAAGCTACAATAATAAATATCTTATAAAGTATTGAGTATCTGCCCCAATAATGGTACATTCGTTAACAGTTTTAACAAAAGAACGAGATCCGTAACTGTACAAAGTTTCAATCAAATCGATGATCCCATAACCATTGCAGCAGAGCTGAGCATTATCGAAATAAAAAATTATTTAAATAAGTTTTAGATAAAATATACTGTATCTTTACTGTAGCGCTTGGTTTGGAGAGTTTATTCGTCTGTCTTTCTAAGAGGTTTCTCGTAATCTTCAACTCTTATTCGATAGTCGAATACAGCGCCACCATGTACATATCTTACGGCTGTTTCTGTTGTTAGTTGGTCGCATGGGATCCGTCAGATTTGATTGGAAGGAGTTCATTCGTAACCTTGTTGGTTATTCGAATTCAAATGTCGCGCGAGATTTATCTGTTATCCTATCCGTTATTCGAAGCTCGATGTAGCCAGACGATTTATTCGACGCTTCTATTCGTGACGAGTTATTCGGAAGGGATAAAAAGCACATGTATCTTTATTCGTTATTTTTATTTGACTTCGAATAACTGATATCTCGATTCGACGTAGCCACCACGTCGTAATACGTACGTACAGTAGCTCCCATTAATATTCTGACACTCTTAGAAGGACGATAACTTTTGTCATATTCAACCATACGACTTGAATTTTTATGATAAATTAGAACTTAGAACAATTAGTTTACTACATGATGTATTGCAGAAAATAGAAAAAGCAGTAAAAATTTATTTTACAACTTTTTTGCTCCGCAGAGTGGCCCGAGAACGCGATTTTACTGGTAAAAAATCAAAATGTCATTCAAACTTTCTAAAAGTTGGTAATCGGATGTTTTTGAGATCGCTGATATGTAATCTGACATAAAAAATTAAAAATTAAAAATCGTGGATTCAATACTATGTACGTATGATCGGAAAACTCGTTTTTCGTGGTCAGAATTAAAGAGATACACATACATCGCCATTTTTCAACATAATAAATTTGTATATAATTATATTTTCGATATAAATTCTAAATTATCCAAATACTTCACATCGGTAATTCGAATTCCTATTCATCTGAATCTTCTTCACCATCAATTGATTCCGCATCACGTCAAAATACCGCGAGCTTTTATTTTTTAATTATCGTATAAACTACAAGCCAGCAGGAGTCGGCACCTACAATTTATATGCTCTGATTCGAAATTGTTTAAACTTTCATATAAAACAAGTCTTAAACATTTTTTAAAAAATATTCCCAAAGTTTAAATTGTTAATAATGTTGCAGCATTTGTACATGGATTAAATAATGCTGGGAAACTAATTAAATAAAGAAAACATGCGTATTAATATATATATATAAAACATATATTCAAACCTGTTATTAGAATAATTAGTTCACTTTGAATTTCAGAATTTTGTCTTTAGAACGGTTCCCTCGGTTACACAATTATCTGAAATGGATAAATAATATTTTGGATTTTGATGGTTGAAGAAGTATTGTTACTTTATAGCCAGAAAAGTTTTCAAAATTTTGAACCTCGAAAATTGACTTTTTTTGGCCAGTATAATTGCGTTTTCGGACCACTGTGTGTTGTTTTCTGTTGCTTTTCTTCAATCGTCAATAATAAAAAAACTTCCGCAATTTATAACATTAGAGAATATCTTCACAAACCCTTACAAAATTTTCTAATGTTAAAAAGAAAATATTGAAAATTTGGTTCAGCTTTAAAAACATTCTTGCAACAAATAATATAATTAGAACCGTACTTATTTTCCATGAAAACAACGTATAAATTGATAATTGTTAACTCTGCGTAACTATTTCTTATTTCGTAAGACCTACAGTGTATTTATTTTTGAAATAAATTATCCGGGATAGCGCGAACGCAGTCCCGACTAACAAAAATTATACGTCCGAGATATCCACATTAGGGATATTCGCAGGGGTCAGCTCAACCTTAGTGCAATGGAAGAGCCTCAACCTGGAGGAACCGCCTTCTTGATCACGGTAACCTCTACGCCAGGTAAGTATGCTTACTGCCACTTCTGGACGGTATTTGAGGTCGATATCGTACACTTTTAACTGCGGAAAACCTCTTCATCGTCGGCGCACTCTGTCGGCAATTTCAGATATTACACAGCAGAGGTCTATCAAATACAAGCAACCCTCCCTCGTGTAGCACAGCGTTCCTACAACATGGTTTCCTGTACCGTCAACACAATCAAAGAACTGGGGAACCTCTGGATGGTGCAATACATTATTGTCACTCAGGGTCAGATCTAAGCTTTGGCACAATAGGTTTCGATGTAGGGGCACAATGCCTTTGGGATTCCAACATCGTAAAAAATAATAGTATTTTATATTTAATAACAACTTCGATACACGATTGAAATTTTTTTTCAAAAGAGCTTAATATGAAAGAATTGATAGCACATTTTGTAACAGTAAAAGTCAGAGAAGTTTTAGCTTTAGATTTATGCTACAATTTTTAGTAACGTTGTTCAACTTTTAACCCTTTGCACTCCGAATTCTTTTTAATTTTGTTGCCACCAACTCTCTACTATTTGAAGTATTTTGTTTGAAATTTACTTCGAAGGACAGTTCCTTGACTGCTATTTATTTTAAACAATTTTGTTTACTAATTACAGTGGGTGTACAAAGTGTTCGTACACCTTTTAAAAACGAATAACGTTCTCAAAATTGGGCCCAACAGCTTGAGCTTTTTTCAGACGATAGAAGGATTAGTTTACTAGCTAATGTGAACATAATTCTTTTTTAATTGTTATGAAAAAGTGAATGAAAATTGAAAATTGAGAATCTAAATAAGTTATATACATGTAAAAAGATTCATTGAACTCGGTTGACGCATAAAAAAGCTATGGGCATTGTAACATGTAAAAATCTTTGATTTTTGGGTTTGCGATTCATTTAAATCGCAGATTCTTACAATTTTTGCTATTTTCAATCAATTATATTTCATAACAACCTCGATCGATTTCGATGAAACTTTGTACATCCTTTAAAACAGAATAACTTTTTCATAATTGTACCAAACGACCTGATTTTCTATAATCAAATAGAAGCATTTGTTTACGAAATGATATGCAAAATAGATTTTCCAAAAATTATAATTTATAAGGTTGCATGCAAAAATAAAGAAGGCATTTTTAAAACTTTTTTATTTGGTCCCTTAAAGAAAATTTAAAATGTATGTTTTTGTAGATCTATAGTAGTTACATACATGTTGTAAATTTCATCGAAATCGATTAACATACACACGAGCTACAAACTGTTAAAAATGGTGAAAATCGTAGTTTTACACGACTTTTGATCAGTTTTGCTTAAAATCCACAGAATCGTACATCTTTCGATGCGTGTCGTTTTTTCCTGCGTCAATCTATTTCGATGAAATTTCCAGTATGTGTATAACTAACATAGATCAACAAAACATATATTTAAAATTTTCAATAAGGCCTCAAATAAAAAAGTTTTAAATAATGACTTTTTTATTTTTGCATCTAACCTTGTAAATTATAATTTTTGGAATATCTTAACTGCATATCATTTCGTAAACAAATGCTTCTAATTGATTATAAAAAATCAGGTCGTTTGGTAGAATTATGAAAAAGTTATTCTGTTTTAAAGGGTGTACGAATACTTTTTACACCAACTGTATATGTATGTAACTTACTTAGACGTACCATTAACATCTAAATTTTCATTACAGGCACAGATAAAAAATTTTAAAATCATGACCTTTACTTTTTCCTTCGTAATCGTGACCAATGACAAAATAAAAAAAAATTATTTACTTTACTATTAAATTATTCAGCTAGTAAACTAATCCTTCTAACGTCTCAAAAAAGACTCAAGCTGTTGGATCCAATTTTAAAAAAGTTATTCGTTTTTAAAATGTGTACCAATACTTTGTACACCCACTGTATATAAAATGTAGCTCTCAAACTTTGTTGTAATTCATATTTGTCACACTCGACAAAGGAGTGCAAAGGGTTAACTTTTAAAATTTTGACACCGCGAACACAAATTCAGAGATTCTTCGTCTCCACCACTCTCATTTTTCAAGCATGGTTTTTAAGAATCGTTAAGCATATCTATGCAATTACTTAAGGAGCGAACTAGAAGATACAACAATTAATAAGTCTTTGCTCGTTACGATCATATTTTCAAAGTTCTACAAATTAAAATCTTTTTTTTTATTTGTTGTCCGTATTTTTGTCGTCCGTATACATAAATATATACATATAGTACGTTCTAAACAATTTTTACTTTTACTTAATAACTTCCTTAACTGCATTAATAATTCGAAAACGAAGCCTTAACCAACATTTTGGTAAAGGAAAAAATTCTTTCGATTCACCTCAGCAATTAATATAATGTATATGTACATTATAGCTTCGTTATTGAATAACCATTTTTTATTTAAATACCTTGTTTTAATGATTATTAGATATAACTAATTATTATGTTGTATATACATATAGCAATTATAGTTTGTTCTCCAAAAAAAAGATTTACCTTAATTTAAATTTATGTAGATTTAGATCTTGTTTGTGTTTCGTTCATAAATTTTGACTACTATGATTAAAGATAATTATCTCATTAAGTAAAATTTGTTTCTTTATTAACCCTTTGCCCTCGGAGCGAGTTTAACTTGAACATTATACATTTCTTCCGACCTAGAATATTTACATTCCCTATGATTTTTTAAATTTTATGGATATGAACTTGGTATAATTATAGTATAATACGTCGTACACTACTTAAGTGTTTCGTAATTGATTAGATACCGACATATTTAATAATGTAAACAGTATTTTGAATAATGGTATAGCAATTTTTAGTGGCGCCTCTCTCTCTCTCTCTTTCTCTCTCTTTCCTGAGGTACAGTGACTCCCACTAATATTTGGACATTCTTAAAAAGACGACAACTTTTTTAATATCGGACCATACGATTTGAACCCGTTTGAGAAGTTAGAACAATTGGTTTGCTACACAATGCGAGCGAAATTTTTGAGAATAATTGCAAGTTGTCAGAATTGCAGAGAAAATATTAAAAATGGTATTTTGCAACTATTTTATGTGGGCTTGTATGGAAAATTTAGAAAACACGTTTCGTAGATGTGTATCAATTAAACATATTCTGAAAATATCGTCGAAATCGGTTGACGTTGCAATGAGCTACAAACGTTTAAAGAAATGAAAATTGCAGTTTTTCACGATTTTCATCCTCCAAGCGCAATAAATCGAAGAATTCTTACATCTTTCAATGTCTGTCGTTTGTCCCCGCATCAATCGATTTCGATGACATTTTCACAATGCATATAATCGACACGGATCTACAAAACGTATTTTTTAAATTTTCTATATAGGCTCACATTAAAAAGTTGTAAAACACAACTTTTAGTGTTTTCTCTACAAATCCGACCTATTGCTATTTTTGAAAAAATTTCTTTTCACATCTTGTAGTAAACTAATTGCTTCCCAAAAAAACTTCAAATCGTATAGTCCAATATTAAAAAAGTTACCGCTTTCTTGAGAGCGTCCGAATATCAATGGGAGTCACTGTATTAGATCGAAGAACAAAATCCTAAGTCCCGCGGGATTAAAATAAATCCGACATTCATCTTGCGGGATTGAAAATGGCGCAGAATTGCAAACCCTAAATGTAACATAAAAAACCCAAGTTTTGATAATCCAGTAATTCTCTAGTTATCAGATATATCCATTTAAGAGAAGATTAATCGAGATTCTATTGTAATATGAAATATAATATAGGAGACGGCGAAGCATTCAAACACGTCACTGTTTATATTCCAACGAACGACGAGGAAGTATGGAAGACACGCGAGTAAATACATAAGCACATGTGTACCTTCCGTTATACCTTCTAGCAGTACTCGTTTCATCCTTCAAAGCGGATACCGTCTCGTACTTTATTCTTCAAAGGCTCCGATCAACTATGGAAATTTGTAACTGCTACTCGAACCCAACTACGGCAGACGATCGCGCGATTCAAAAGTACGGATTTTATTGAATTCTGTTTCGCTTACATTTATTGCTCTTTTATGAAACGGTCGGTGACATTTCCTTTGAAGACATTTACATATTTATAAGGATAGTTATGTGCAACTGCGCTAACAGGTATGTATCTACTAGATACATCCATCGTATAATCAAGTCATTGTTAATTTTAGCGCTAGAGTCATAGAACACCAACGCGATCACTTTTGCAGTTGTCCCCCCGCCATTTTGTTAAAATTCAAATATGTTGCTTCTCGTGTAAAAATAGGGAATAGAGATTATTATAGGTTTTGCAAGTCAAATTCAACCTTTTGCAAATCAATTTCACCCTTTTCCAAATCAATTGCGTATTCGACAATGTGGCTCCGACAGGATCGTCATCCTGCACATTACGAAAGAATAACAAGAAATGCATTAAATCAAATATTTACGAATCGTTGAATGCGAGAGGTGGTCCCATTAATTTCCCGACAAGATCACCTTATTCAACACCTCTCGATTTCTTCTTATGGGGTTCCTTGAACAATAAAGTATACGCTAAGGCTCCGACTACAATTGCTGATACGAAAGATCGTATCATCACTGAATGAAATAACATACCATCAGTTTTATTACATAATGTAAAACAATCATTATACATTCTCTATTCGCGATGTAAATGTAAATGTCTCGATGTAAACGATCGCCATATCGAACCATTTCTGTGAGTAAAATCATTACAACATTATTAAGAGAGTCGTGATTTTATAACAACACTAAAAATAAAATATCTCTTTAACTAATGGTTTTTCGATATTAATAGGTTAACACTTTTTTGTACTGAATACGAAGCTTCATCGATTGGTGCAGGAAAAGACATACGATCCCATTTAACAAGATACCGATGACCTTCATATCTCTTCTACGCGTCCACCTACAAAAAAAACTCACAACACCAAAGTGTGCATGTCTCGAATCGAAACCATTCAACCTTATATGAACATTCTTCGCTACGAATAATAATAATAATGACGAACCTGTATGTATGGAGAGTAACGACTATGCCGACGATTTCCTTGGCATCCCTACGCACAGACGTTTATTGTTCTTTATATTTTAATGTCTAGAATATTCTCACTGTGTATTCTTAGTATTTGCAATGCCTACGTATTTTCACGTTACATCACTATATAGTGGGTACAATTGAAATTAAAATAGCCTTGTTGTAATCAAACATCTATGCATACACGCGCCGAAATTTCTATAAAGTCACTGTGTTTTGTAACGAATTCTTATTATTATACCATACCAATGAAAAATTTGTATTTGGTAGCATTTCCGGGATCACATAAAGAAAGCATACACACAGGTTTCAAAACATAAGTATAACGTTTATTGATAAAAGAAAACAAAATATAATTTTACGCAGAACAAACTGCGAAAGGGTCTAGCCGGATAAGCATGGGCCAGCGGCCCACGCTCCGATTTTCCTGATTCCTGTTTTAAATCATCGTTTTATGTCTAAAAAAACATTGTGTAAAATTTCAAATGTCTACCCCCACCGATAAGGGTGATATTGGGATCAATTCCCCCGCACTTAAATGCAATTTTCTCTGAAACGTGAAGAGATATCGACATAGGATGAACGGCAAACAAAAGATATGGATACACTCTATATTTCAGATTTTTTTCAGAATTTTTTGCTAATTATTTATAGTTGAAAAAAATTAATTAATTTTTTGGGCATTTTTTTAACCATCTTCCTCTGGGTTGACACCCACCAAAAAATTCTCAAATATTGCTATCATGCTAAACTATTTTTCATAAAAATCTCAGAAGTGTCCGTTTGGTGGAACAGTGTCAAAAAATATAAAGTATGCCGGCGAACGCTCGTAACGGCGCAGCGACCGAGTCCACTTGCGGTGGCTAGCGATGGGAGCGAACGAGAAGTCCAGCGCCTGTACGGAAGAGCTGATATATGTAGATATGCGACTAAATCTTCTAATATATGATTACAGTTGGACGTCTAAACAATTATATTTTAGGAAATAGCTTACATCGATGAAGAAAAATGCGT
>CM052190.1:15814228-15862208 GCA_028455805.1 Lasioglossum figueresi | reverse complement strand
AACTTCAACAATTGATTAAATCAGTCTCCGATTTTTCGATGATTTCTTTTTCTAAGCAACGATTAACGATTAACTTCATCAATCGATTGAATCAATCGTCCATTTTTCAATGATTACCTTTTTTAATCGTACACATTAATCAATCAATCTTGGTTAAAATTTTAATCAAATAATGCCCAACTCTGCCTGGTGTTAAGGTGGTAGACTCGTTTCTAGGATTGCAAGGGTGTGGGATGCGCCTTCTCATTTCTCGATAACGCAAAAATGGGGTTTTCTAGTAGGCAAAAGCGCTAGATAAAAGATCAACTGAGGCCGCGATCGCCCTCAAAAGTCCTATTTTTACGTTTACGAGGCGTAATTTGCATTATTCGGTAGCGTGTAGCTGTCGCAGCTTTATGAAGATACACTCCGCGACAAAAAGATGACACACCCGTATATATTGCTGTTTCTGAAAACTGTGATGAAATTTGATACGTTTCTCTCCGTATATGTACTTCGGTGGAGCTTTAAGGTTACTTACACCGACGGAATTAAGCCGAGGTTACAGATTCTAGTCTAAATGTAAACAACCGGGGTCACCGAAGCGACAAAATGATGGCACAGTCTTAAAATTCTTTCTCTGCAGTTAACACTAGACCGTCAGACTGTTTGCATCGTGTACTATTTTACCGTGCATTAAATATTGTGCGTGTTCCTTATTATCTTCTATTGAAATTACACTATGGGTAGTGGAAAATCTTTATCAGATGTTGAAATAAAAACGATTATGACATTGCATAAAGAAAATTACTCAGTTTCAAAAATTGCACGTATTATACATCGAAGCAGAAAAGTGGTGTATAATTTATTAAAAAATCTCAAAACATACGGTAAAAAAGAGTTCCGGTTGACCGGAAGCAGTAAGCGATCGCGGAAAACGTGCAATTTTAAAAGCAGCTTCGAATTCTTCGGGAACAGCACGACAAATCGCTAAAGCAGCTGGCAAACATACAAATGTACGTAATGTGCAAAGGATAATAAAAGAATGTTCGCACTTAGTTCGAATGAAATTGAAAAAAAACCACCTTTGACAGCTCAACATAAATCGGAGCGTCTGAAATTTGCACAAGAGCACATACATTGGAGAAAAAAATGGCGTCGTGTTATTTTTGGTGATAAGAAAAGGTTCAATCTAGATAGGCCGGATGGTTTCGCACACTATTTTCACGATCTACGGAAAGAAGAAAGAATATTAAGCCGCAGACACATGGGTGGCGGAGGAGTAATGCTTTGGGCCGGTTATCGAGGTTATCGAGGAGTGACTGAAGTAAAATTTATAAAGAAAACTATGAACAGTAAAATTTATAATGAAAACTGTGAACAGCAAAATTTATATAGATTCGATAGACGAACAATTAACTAAATTCGGACAGACAATTTCCGGGGAAAATTTTACATTTCAGCAGGATAATGCAAGCGTGCATATTGCAAAATCCGTTAAGCAGTACTTTGAGCAAAACAAAATTAGTGTCTTAATGTGACCAGCGAGATCGCCAGATCTCAACATAATTGAAAATTGTTGGATACAACTAGCAAGACATATTTATGAAGACGGAAGACAATTCCAAAGTCTTGCATATTTAAAAACGTGCATAGAACAAAAATGGACAAAAATACGACCAAAATATATGAAAAAAACTCTTTAAGTCACTTCCGAAACGTATGTTGGCTATTCTGTTATACATTTTATGTACGTAAATTACATATTTTTTTGTATATGTGCCATCGTTCTGTCGTACCGATTTTAGTTATTCTTTTGTTTCCATAAACAAACGGATATTTTCTTTAATTTTATTGTTTGTAATGTAATTTATTTTGTAATAAAAATGTACAAGTACCAAGAAAGACTAGATTTATTATGTCCAAATGATGAAAACATTGAATTTTCGTGGTGTGTCATCTTTCTGTCGCGGAGTGTACAAAGCTACATGCGCAGCTGTATGCTTCCGAATAATGCAAATTGCGCCTCATAAAAATAAGACATTTGAGGGCGATCTCGGCCTAGATTGATCTTTTATCTAGCGTTTTTGATATACTGAGAAACCTCATCTTTACATTATGTATTGAGAATTGAGAAGGCGCATCCCAGACCCTTACAACCCTGGAAAAACGAGTCCACTCCTTTAACTCGAACTATTTTCCACAAGTGTGGAAGCTAAACAAGCCAAAATAGCAATAAATGTTTTACAAAGTTTCGTAGAAAGATGCGACGATACTGAAGAAAATGTATCATCTGTTTTGGTTACCGTTGAAAATACCATTGACGGACAATCTGTTACTTCATTAACGCAAAGTAAAATCACAGATTTCTTTAATATGTAATAGCAATATGTAAGAGCGTAGTACATTATATTTACTATATGTGTATAATAAATAACTCATCCCAATAATTGAACTTTTCTTTCTTTAAAACTATTACAATCAGCCAATCATTAACTCTTGTACAAACCCCCTGTAAGTCGAATTTTTGTAGGTGAAACCTCTCTTACTCGAAGACTTCGATAAGTCGAAACATCTATATCCCGAAGATTTTAGTTCTTCCCTCGAGATTCCAGTTATCGAGGTTCGACTGTACCACTGAAACACATGTACTTCATTACGTGCAAGTTCCAAAAAATCTAAAATACATCAGGTGTGTCATCTTTTTGTCGTGGAGTTCATATAGGTTTTGTTAACAAACTAGAATCAACAAACTAGTTCAATCCGGTTTCACATATGCGAAGGCACAATCTGAATCTCTCAGCAATCGAGACTGTTAGATCAGGTATAGGCACGAACTTGCTCGTACGAGCAGGCCGTATATCAGTCTTGTTTGCGAGCTGGTTGGAAGGAAAGGCGTTGTAGGGACAGCATAGTGTGAATGAATGGTGGGGATACGATGTCTGACAATGAGTGTAACTCATTGTCAGCTGTGTGATCTCAAGAAACTAAGGAGTGGGACGTAGCTTCCCCGCTTTCAACTTCAACCGAATCCGTGCCCGTAACAGGAGCTCATAGCTGTATTCGCAAGCTGTCGCAAGTGCTCGTGTTCGTTTCATTACTCGCTATCCATGTTTGCACTGGGTGATCGAGACCATGAATAATCACAATCTGTTGAATCAGGATCTTACCGAACCCGCAGGTTTTAAAATTCTAAATAAGAACAATAAAATATTTAGAAATTTTGTATTATTCGATAAATCCAATATTTTAAACTTTTTGCAGCTCCCCTTTAGCATTTCACGAATCACGTAGAAATGCAGAAGTCACTTTTTTCTGAACTTCAACAACAAACACGATAATAATTAATATCGTATCTCTAAATACACGAGCATGTACAATGTAAAATGGACACTGTACACTTGTTAGGTTCCGAAGGAAAGCGAATGAACACAAATTAATATTATAAATGTACTTTATACGCGATCAACACTTCTCCGTTTCTCTACTTGTTTAAGGGGTTAGGACAGAGTAACAAGTGGGGAAAATATAAGATTTTTAAACAACAGTACAGAAAAAAGTGAGTGATCGATTTATATATGATTTTGTATTTCAGTTTACTATGTTATAATATAAAAAAATTCTTGTAATATTTAACAAATAATTTGTTCTTATGCCTTTCGTCGTCTTTGCACTGGAATATCTTTTCGTACAGATGACAAATCGAATTAACTATATAAAAAATCCCAAAAATGTCATAAACTGTGTTATATTCTCTAGGCATTGACGATCCCACATTTCAATTTTTGTGGAAATTAACAAAATGGCAGATATTTTAAATTTAATGACTGAATTTCGATAGAAAATTTGTGAATTTTTTATTTATATTTAACAAAATAATAGGAAAATGAAAAAGGTCGATCGTCAATGCCTAATAGATATTATAATGAAGATAACTGTAACATTTTAATGTTATTGTTACGGTAGAACTCGAGATATCTTGTACACTGCTTTGAAAAACGCAACTCAAAGAAAAACGCGTTTAAAGTTTACGAATATAATTTTTAAGACAAAAAAATTTCGATTTCTTTCAAAATGTCACTGTGTCCTAATCCCTTAAGGACTGCGTCTCCTAGACAGACGACACTCGCGCGTGACTGCACACAATCACCACAGTACACTCACACACCGCTAGACCACGTATACGTACGCGAGGATTGCAAGGGTCCGGGATTCCACTTCTGATTTCTCAATAATGCAAAGACGGGGTTTCTTATTAGTCAAAATCGGTAGATAAAAGATCAATCTAGGGGGCTATTTGCCTCAAAAGTCTTACTTTCACGTTTAAGACGCGTAATTCTCATTATTCGGTAGCATATCGACAGCCACGATAGGCGGCAGCACCGTCGCCTCTCTATTGCTACTCGCGGCTCCGCGACATGCTGCAGAATAATGAGAATTACGCGTCGTAAACGTAAAAGTAAGACTTTTGAAGCAAATAGCCCCCTAGATTGATCTTTTATCTACCGATTTTGACTAATAAGAAACCCCGTCTTTGCATTATTAAGATATCAGGAGTGGAATCCCCGGACCCTTGCAATCTTTGCGTACGTATACGTGGTCTAGCGGTGTGTGAGTGTACTGTGGTGACTGTGTGCAGTCACACGCGAGCGTCGTCTGTCTAGGAGACGCAGTCCTTAAAAGCGTTGCGACGACAGGCCGTGTGAGCGAGGTTAGAAATGTCGTGTCATTGTTTTTGGAATGGATGCTTTATAAATGCAACCCATAGTTTTGTCACGTGGGAATCCTTCCACCTTAATTTGTTTCATCGATCAGGCATTGACCTCATCAACTGTCTTGAATCAGTGTGCATACGAACGCAAGCGTGTACGGACGATTCGTTTCGCACAAACACATCTTCTTGAAACGTTGAATTAAGGTGTTTTTTTATGTGGGTACACTCATAGCTTCACATTAATTACACAAACATTTTATTCTCCGTGTGCGAAAGTGAAATTGACGTGCATCAAACGCGAATTAATTGTGCGCAATTGCGGTACGCATATTGCATATGTGCATTTTTGTGAATACTTGCACTTGCGTGGATTCCATTCAACATTTATGGACACAATGGACCACCACTTTATAGCGATCTCGAGTGAATTACTTATGTGAGACCAATTAAAAAGTAAAAGGGCATTGATCCCTTCTGTTCGATAATTCCATAGGGCGGATATTAGAAATGCCCTTGTGGATTTTAACGAGTAGGCAGGTTCGATGTCGTGCAACGACCAATTTGTTAATCATGTTAATCAACTTGTTACACATTTTCACGTCGCTGACGGCCCAAATGAGAACCAAGTTAAGCATGTATTTGTCACTTGATACGTGACTGTCGCGCGCCTCTGCGACTGTGACGTCCGCGGCGTGCACCTTTGTTGGTCGGGTTACCGCATTTTAGGCGGATTTTTATTGTTAATACTTAAATCTGTGGTTCCAAGGAAGAACGCAGCATGTTGCATACTTTCATTTTTTAGATATTGCCGTTTAAAGTTTTGATTAATTAATAATTCTTTGACATATACGACATTGGTTAAATTGCATATATTTTCTGAGCCTTTCGAGTTTGTTTTCATGACTTTTTTCTGGTAAATACGTAAATCCTGTACTCTAAAGCTCAATTAATGCATAAACTCAAATTTTTGGAAATTCTGACATACGGCGTTCTTCCTTACAACCACAGAAATCCTTACAGCCGAAATCGTAATTCTTTTTATTCTTCATTTTCGACCTATATTGTCATGAAGAACCATCCCTTAAATTTTCTTTCCCCTTAGTCGAACACCCTGTATACTGTATACACGAAGCACACACGAACGTCGAAAAATAGGGAAGGGGCATGGATAACTACCCTGAGGATGCCTTACCCTGGATGAGTAATACGAGTACGTTAATACCCCTTGATAGTGGGTCGATATTGGCTGATATTAAGTGATCAATTGAATTGTTTACTTTCTACTTTAACCCGGTCGTAGCCAAAGTAAGATGCATTTCTGGGAAGAATCTGCTACTTACAATTAGATGTACATATCATGTACATCTGTACAACTCTTCCAATTGCACTAACAATTAAGGTAGCGGCCGGGGCCAAGGATTACAACACTTTATCGGGTCCCCTCGGACTCTTCTCCATACCCAAGGAGACGAGACTGCTGGTGAAGGCGCGCACAAGGTTACGCTTTCCTTGGCAAAGCTAGGTGTTTACAAATGTGAATAACCAATCAAAGACAGAGATTCTTGTACCCCACCCATAGCGAGGTTAACTGCAAAGAGACGCAACCAATGCACAGTCAATCTACCAACCACACTCGAGGTCCAGGCACTACAATTACACACATTTTTATTTCGTCTCCTCTGTTAAGGGGCTAGACTCGTTTCCAGGATTCCATGGGTGCGGGATGCGTCTTCTCATTTCTCGGTAATGAAAAGATAGGACTTTACAATAGTCAAAAACGCTTGATAAAAGGTCAGTCTTGGCCGCGATCGCCTTCAAACATCCTATTTTTACGTTTACGGAGCGTAATTTTCATTATTTGGCTGCGTAATTTGCGTTGCTCGGAAGCATACTTTTCAGCATATATTTTCATAAAGCTACGACAGCTACATGCCACCGAATAATGCAAATTACGCCTCATTAACGTAAAAATAGGATGTTCGTGGGCGATCGCGGCCTAGATTGATCTTTTATCTAGTGCTTTTGACTACTGAAAAATCCCATTTTTGTATTATCGAGAAATGAGAAGGCGCATCCCGAACTCTTGCATTCTCGAAACGAGATTATTTTTGTTACATAGCCTATTTCAGAAGACCATCAAAATTAACGAAAATGGACCAATTAAAATTACTGGTACAACGTTTTGTAACTAAAAAGAAAATCAAAATATTGTCAAAACTAAGAGTATAAATTAATATCTGTTTCACAGTATAAAAAGATCAACTTGATAAATTGAACTTGAACTATAATGTATCTGCTATGTCACAGCCCATATTACTGCAGACACGACACAGTTACTTTTCCTTGAGAAAAAGATAAAGTAATTTGTGACGTCACATTTTCCAAAGATGTATAAGCTATGCTCATCGACAGTGCCTACGCTTATTGGCTTATCGGGGAGAAGGGGGTCAGCGGATGCGCCATGTACACAGTACACGGAAAGAATGGACAGGATAATTTCAAAGAATTTGGCATTTTATCATGAAATAATCAATATATAAAGTATATTTGGAATACAAATATTTATTCTATATGTTTTATTAAGGTATTACAATGAAGTATGTGAGGTAATAATCTGATTATGTAAATAACTATTTTAGGAATCGTTATTTGATTCTGAAGATTCACAGCTTTCGCATATTATGCAGGTTACAGAATGTTTTTAACATATAAATCGATCACATTTACATCATTTTAAGCGTCGCGTCGGTCCGCCGTGTCAACCATTTTTAAATTATCTTAAGAAGTATCTTGTAAGGTCACCTTTTATCACTGTTTTTGCTTCACTGGACTCTCGACTTTGCTATACACATACTATACCTATGCCGGGTCTATAAGTATATACGGTCTAAGCGTCTGGCTCATAAACCGTTTTGAACTCGTCTGCAAGGTTCATTAGTTCGGTCAGACGAAATTATATGTTTCTATTTTTGTTAGACGGGTGAAGTGCTGCGCGATGTTTCAAACTCGTGGAGTGTATTCAAAACTGAAATTTTTGTGGAGAGAAAAAGAACGAGCAGAAAAAAGATGCGGCAATATCGATTGAATATTAGAAATCTGAAGGCATGCAAAACCAACGAGCACACATTAACCTTTTTGACTTGCTAAACAGGTTAATTTGAATGTTTAAATTCCAGACCCGTTCAACTCAATTTGCGAGGACTCGCCGTCTGTTTAATTCCTTTCCTTCGTCCTGCTGGCCACCCCGCACTTGCATCAACTATCGCTAAGCCAACCCACCTGGCCTGTTAACTTCTAACACGTCTCGAACGCCTGACATACGGAAACGTCCGACAGCCTCTCACACGGGTGCTTAAACGGGCCATGCGCTTCCTGTATTGTTTAACTAGAGACCCTCGCATTTCCTTTGCTCCTAATAGTTTCGCAACCTCCTAATCATTATCCTATTGAAAAATTCAAATATTTTTACATTGCGACAACAGCTCGTACGATATTCCTTCATTTGATTTCCGTTAGCTTACTTTACTTAAATAAGACTTTTTCTTTCAATTCCGTATAGTGATAGGTTGTATTTTGCAATTAAAGTATAGGGGAAGAGGTTGGGTTATGAGACGGGTTTTGTTTTTGGTCTGTAACTTTTTGCTTGATGAAGATATCAAAGATTTTTATATACCGTTGCAAAGGCGAAGGAAATACGCAACTTTTATATGTAAAAAGTTTCGTGATTGTATCAACAAGTAAAATTTGATGGCCAATTTTCCGAGGAAAAATCAACTAAAAGTGGTAAATGATAAAGTAAAACCCATGTAACTTTATGCAAAAATGAATTTTTATTTATTTAAATGACATTAAGTGACCAAAGGAGTTAAAAAGAATGGCAAAAAATTGAAAAAAGCAAAGAATGGCGAAGAAAAGTAAAAAAAATATATAATGAATGGAAGGATTCAATAATGATCTTCCTCTTCGTCATCCAAGTCGCTGTCACAATGTTTGCATGTGAAAAACGAACGTCTGCCCATATCGGCACACTTCAAGTGAACAGGGCGCTGGCATGTGTTGCATTTGATAGAGTTTAAAAACCTTAAGGGGGAACGCTACCCATGCTTTTCAGAATATTTATCAGTGTTACCAACCTCTGTGCAGAAAAAGAGTTTGGTAACACTGATAAACACGCAACTGCCTGATCAACGCGAGATGGAGTTGCTTGCAATTTCGATATTCTAATCTTGAATGTTGTATTCTATTCTTCCAACTTGCAGGTTGGAACCGTTGACCGAAACATACAATCGTACAAAAATGCATATATTGACATTGTCACGCTTTTACTGTGGCATACATATGTATTAGGCCAACGCTTCAGTTTTGCTATGATTCCATGTTGACAGTCCTTCTGACTAGGCGCCATCTCGCCTAAACTAGCTGAACTAAAATTGGTTCTAGACTTGCTCTGCATCAGAGAGGACCTCTGTCTTCATGAACGTAATATGGGGAAATCTCTGCTATGCGAATGCAATCACGCGCCAAGATTGTTTGTCCTTATTTCTGCGAATTTTGGGCTGAGTGAGGGCTCATTCTAAAGAGGAAGGTTATAGCTCCTGCGCTCGACCGCATTATGACAGCGAGAAAATCTTTTAGAGACAAAAAAATACATTGAAATCTGCAAATATTTTTCTCGATTTTGTTTCTACTTCGAACACTTATATTATTAGATATAGACATAATCTCGTTAAAAAATCGGTCGAGCGCAGGAGCTATAACCTTCCTCTTTAGAATGAGCCCTCACTCAGACCAAAATTCGCAGAAATGAGGACAAACAATCTTGGCGCGCAGACCCAGGTTTCGATCCAAAATCTAGTTAGATTCTAGTTCCTTTTTAGTTATATCACGAGGGTAGCGTTCCCCCTTAAACAAATGATGCAAAAGTCTACATTCTCTTCAGATGGTGGTGATTGATTTTTTGCTGTGGGGCGCTTGGCTGGAAACACACACCTTA
Organism: Lasioglossum figueresi; assembly: GCA_028455805.1. Lineage (NCBI taxonomy): Eukaryota > Metazoa > Arthropoda > Insecta > Hymenoptera > Halictidae > Lasioglossum > Lasioglossum figueresi. Next base: position 15,852,522 of record CM052190.1, on the reverse strand, counting down.
AATCGTGTTCAGTTGTTTTTTTACGCTTAGGTAATTTCGAGGACTTCGAGTTTCCTCGACTGATCCCTACAATGACTATAAATTCAAAAAATAAACCAAAACAAACGTTAAATGACAAATAAACACTTAATTCTAACACAGACAACGATATTTGACAGTTCTAGTTCGTTTCTAGTAAAAAAAACTAATGTCTCACAACCCAACCACTATGGTGTCTCATAACCCAACCATGATGCCATTCCGAATGTGACAGAAAAACAATGTTTTTCTCGTATATGCGCAAAACTCAATATTGCATCGTAAAATGTAAGGAAAACACTAAGTGAAAATGCATCGCACTCACCTTTTTCAATTGATTCGCTCAACAAAATAATGTTTTTAAAAAAATGAGTAAAAGTTTTACACGATGTGTTTACACACGATGTCCGTATCTAATATAAGCAACACGTCTATACACCTCGGTGCTAGCACAAAAACTAGCAGACGTCGAAACAAAAATTTGACAGCAGACAGATTGGAATTATCGCGATTGCGCGATGGATAAAAACGACTGTCTCACAACCCAACTTGTCTCACACCCAACCTCTTCCCCTACTACAGTGGCCGAAATAATGATAGGTTCACTTCAATTTGTTGACATAATGTTGTGTTTAATGCAGCATTTTTTATTTTACTTATTATTATTTCTTCATTCTAATATAATTAACAAAATACACAACTCAATTGAATAACACAATGATAATTAATATCATTTACAAATGTTCTATTACAAAACTTGAGATTTAGTTGCGAATTAAACATAGGTTCATTATGTATTTTTACATAAAAAGTTAAAAAAAAAAAGAAAATAAAAATAATTTAATAAGTAGTTAATTAGTTGAACCTCCTTTGTGTTTTATGACTTCAAATATTCTGCGTGGGATTAAATTGATTTTAGTAATGTTTCTAATTTAATTTCAGACCACGCCTTTCTAATACCATTTTTCAGTTCTGAAACAGTGCTATACTGTTTCCCATTGTCGTATACCGTTCGTACTAATATTCCCCAAAGATTTTCTATCGGATTTAAGCCCAGACTCCTTGATGGCCAGGGTAAAACATCAACTTTTATCCTGTCAAAGTAGTGTTTTTGCACGATGTATTGATGCATTATCGTGTTGAAATATTAAATTCGGTCCACCAATCATGTCGTCATACTCATCCAGTACGTATTCCAATAGTTCCTGATATTTTTCAGCATTGGCTTTTGGAGGGAACCACATATCCGGAGTCTTATACCGTTCCAGCCGAATGCAGCCCAAACCGTTATAAATCCTCCTTCATGGACTTTCGTCAGTTTTACATTTTTTTATCACACAGATTGTGCCAGTAATATTGTTAGGTATTAAGACTTTCCGTAAGGATCGTCAGTAATCGAGGAGTCGGAAACAGACGAGCGGTTGCCTGTTTCCTAAACGGGGTTCGAGACTTTCGCTAGTCGAGGGGTCCACAAAACGTGACAAGGTGCACAGACCAGTGTTGCGATTGAGGATACACTTTCTCGCGCATGCGCGACCAAAACAGTAGCGTATCTACAATGACTAGAGGTGTGCGGACGTCCGAGATATCGGACTCGGAAAAAGTCGGACGGTTTCGGTCGGGCGTCCGTAACAAACGAACGCTCGGATAGTCCAATACAGTCGGACGGTCCGATACTGTCGGGTAGTTCGATACAATTGCGATTTCGGACCCAGACCGACATAACAAATGAACAAATGAACATATGCAACAACGTATTATACTTTCAAACTCTTCGCTGCCCTCTGCGATAATTCCAAATATTTATAAAGATTTGAAGTCGCAAATAAGAAGTAAAATATCTGCGGTCATACAAAATAAATTATATTTATATGAATTATATTTTATTTTTTTTATATCACTAGACTATTTTAATAAGACGTTGGTTAACACGGAAATTGAAACGTGCAATTTTGATACGTGCAAAAATCGAGAAATACAGAGCTATTTTTCGGAAGGTGTATACTATCACGAAAAATTAATATTTTAGTTGCAAAATATTATCTGGCAATACCTGCAACCCAGGTAACAAATGAGCGATTGTTTTCGCTCAGTGGAAACATAGTAACGGCAACTCGTACGAGACTGTTGCCTGAAAATGTACAAGAATCATGTTTTTTACATGCGAATAAAAATATTTAACTATATCTAAAACTGTTTGTGTTTCCCTCTTTGTGCATAGAAATTAGTTTCCTTTACGTATTTAGATTATGTATAGTACTAAACGCTTGATAGAGTACCATAAAACAATTAATTAATTTAACTTTATATTAAAAATAGATTATAATTTAAATTTTGTATACACGATGAGCCGCTTGCGTTAGTCGAACTACTTGAAGGTGTAAACTGCCCGAAATTGTCCGTCTGGGTCCGAAATCGCAATTGTATCGAACTACCCGACAGTATCGGACCGTCCAACTGTATCGGACTACCCAAGCGTTCGTTTGTTACGGACGTCCGACCGAGACCGCCCGACTCCGACGGACCCGACCCGAACACTCGGACGTCCGATACATAAGACAGTCTGCACACTCCTAACAATGACGCAGCAGAGCGGCTTGTGGCAGTTATATTGGCGGGAGTGTACCGGGGTGTTGTTGGCGGGACCGACTGGTGGACGAGAGAGATAATAAAGAATAAGTTTTATAATTATGTTAAATTTTAATATTTCACATGTAGTAAATTTTTAAAAGCTGCGTGTTGCTCACAAGCTACCCGATTTCATCGAAAAGGTTACGTTACTGAGGCTGAAATTGCCGCGCATGCGCGAGAAAGTGTATCCTCAATCGGAACACTGGCACAGACCTGAAACATCTATTTAGAAACAGCACACAAACAAGGATAGAAAACGGAGGGTCAAAGGAAACAGAATAAACGGGGAATTTTAAAAATATCAGCGGCTGATGGTGCTGGTGGAAAAACGAAAACCTTCTGGGTGGGGAAAGAGCTAAACACTTGGTGGGGATATTTCTCTCCCTTCGTGAGTCTGGGTAGCTGTATTTATAGGTAGTTCCCTACTTTTCACTTTCGAGAAAAAGGTTGAGGAAAGATCCACCTAGGTACTGATGGTGGTACTAAGACTTCCTGGTGGGCAATGGGCTAGAGTGAGAGAGCCTGTGGTAGTGAATGCGAAGCGGCCGTGGGGCAGGTAGCAAGCACGGAGGTACCGTTGTACAGTGCTCGTTTTAGGGATTGAGGGTTATTTCTGTATATTTTGTTGGTCGCGTCGCATGCATATTTGCATGCGGACGTGACAATATTAAAACCCATTTGGGCTGTCCAAATTTAATTTTTTTTCATCAGAAAAAATCGCCGTCTTCCACTTTTTGGTCCATGACGTATAATATTATGCAAACTTTAATCTCTCCTCCTTGTGGAATTTAGTTAGCAGAGGTTTTTTTCGCTTTTGTAGAATATTTAAGTGTCCCACTCGATCTCAGAACTTGCTGTACACGTCGAACACCAACTGGCAAGTCTAATTCCATTTTTATTTTAGAGGCATTAAGCATATTTTGCCGTGCTTCTTGAAAAATTTTACCTTTTTCCCTATGTGTTAATTTTTTTCGATGACCTGTAGATTTTTTACTGTCACAGTTACACTTAACAGAGTAAGGTGAAGGTATTATATAATACTGAGACAAGAAACCTCTAATGTGATTGTTAGCTCATTTGAACTTCAACTGGCCAGGAAAATCCGTGGCCACTCCGGGCTTGGTTCCGTACACATAATAACTAGCAAAGGGACCGGGCATATTTTATAATCATTGTTCATATTACCCAATATATTTTCAACGAGACGATGCGACCTGCAGTGTCTCTTTCTTCACCATTTACTCTCTTTGTCTGTCACCAAAACTTACTCCATCGTCAATTAAAAGAATAGATATGTATGTATAATCAGAAAAATTGTGATCAGAGAAATATTACAAACATGGTGGTAAAAATTTCATAAAAGTCCCATAAAATATAATGAAAAATAAAGAAGTTAGAAATTCCCGATATACCCGAACCGTATGATGTCATACTTCTCGACCGAGGCCACGCGAGCTTCGCGGCCCCTCAAGGAGGTACACCCCGCAGTACAGTAAAATCGGGTTTACTGTCCAGAGTCAACACCGGGTTCTAAGTCCAGTGACTACTCATTCCACTGGCGGCCGACGCCGCATAGTGGGACCTTTTGCCCAAATCGTGGACAACATCAAAGAACTTTCGATAGAAATGAGATAGAGGGCTGAAATTTTTTTTGAAAACGCAAATACTTACCTTACTTCCTCTGTAAATAAAATTATAATTATGGACAATAGATATCTCATTTATATTACATTACAGCGGCACAGAGTCTGCAGAAAGTGCCAGTAGCAATGACAGCGCTACGTCAAGCGATGACGAGATGCGAAGCGCTTGATGCTTTGTAAGTAACTCAAAACGTTTAAATACTTCATTATTATTATTTTTATTGTGTTCCATATATGAGAATACGATATACGTTCAAATTAGTGAGTTTTCAAATCATTTCAACGAAGAAATGATTTCATTAGTTTTTTGTCACAAAAATCGATTTTTTGAAAAATTCTGAAGTCGTAGACAAATTTTGAAACCAGATTTGAATTCAGCATCAAAAAATCTACAGGAAATGATGTATAGCATGTTAAAAAAAAATTTTCTGGGTGTGCTATTGAAAAAACCACAATTTTCTCGAAATTGCGCAACTTTGACGAATTTTTTCTGGGTTAAAAAACATTTGTACCATAATCTCTCTATTTTTCCCATATTCTGTGAAGTTTCAGCTGTATGTAAAAAAAATTTCAGCCCTCTATCTCATTTCTATCGAAAGTTCTTTGATTTTGTCCACGATTTGGGCAAAAGGTCCCACTGTGCCGCGCCGGAGACCGCGATGATTGATCTCGGCTCAGGTATATCGGTGTAAACACCACACATTGACTCGAATGAATCGAAATGTCCAACTTTCTTAATTTTCATTATTTTTTTATGAAATTTCAATATCGTATTTCCGGCATTTTTCTGATTAATATAAGACCGAACACGATATAATTCCAATTGTATTTAGTGGTTAAATCGACGATTCAAGTTTCGGTCACAAGGAAGGACAGCGTATGGGAATGAAAGAGACACTCATTCTGTCCTTCTCTATGTTCGAACTCTCCTTTGAATTTCATTCTGACCTTCTCTATGTTCGGACTCTCCTTTGAAGTAACAAAAATGCGATCACAACACCAGGATTACTGTCCACCAAAAATACAGCTGTTGGACAGTAAACCCGACTTTACCGTAGTGGGGATAGCTCCGGCACATTTAGCGGCCAAACATTTGGGACATTTGTGGATAAAATGCTGTACTATATGCTATTACTAGTAAAAAAATCTTATAATCGATGGATTTCTAAGAGTTTCATATTTTATATAATTTAGATAATTTTAATTTTCAGGAGAGGAGAGGAGTGCGTACTGATTTACTCTTTGATCTAGAATCTAGGCGGAAGAATCTCTTCATCGGGATAAAACGTACGCGAATTTAATTAAAAACGCCGACCAACGTTTTCATTTGTATGTATTGAGATTCGGCAGAGTCTCTCTCAATGGTGCGGTTTATGGCGGCATTGTTCCGTGCGTCCGGTTGTACAGACCTTCACAAACAGAGCCGGACTTTGCCTCGCGTCCTGATTGTTGACCGATGTGCCGAATACCATTACAAACTGTTTGACATGTTTACCAGACGTAGGAAAGTCTCAAATTTAACAGAACAGACTTATTCAGCGAAATAAATGTTTTAGCGAATAGCTTATTGGAATTGGATTTTGAGGTTTCCGAAATAGGCATCCGAAAACAACATCTAAATGATCGGATCTACAAGCACCACGAAGATTTTACTTTTACAACACTTTGAAAATAAGCAGATAGTATAAAATACAAGCATATTCGTGAGGGCACTTTAGAGAGTCACCACTAAAAACTGCTTTATCGTTATTCAAAATATTATTTACATATTTAAATACCTTGGTATCAAATTAATTACTAAACATTTAAGTATTGTATGAGCTATTATATCAATTTCATATTCATACAAAGACAAAAATTAATAGTATTATTCTAGGTCGGAAGAAATGTTTAAATTTCGAGCTAAAATAGCGCCGAGTGCAAAGGATTAATGGTAGTAGCGAATCACGACTCGTTCTCGGGCCATTCCATGCGATCTAAGTGATCACTAGACTGCGGATCTTTATACAAAATAAAAATTGTCTGCATCGATTGCAAAAAATAGAAACTAAATTCAATGTTATTTCTTCCCTTAATGATTTTAACAGAGGCAAAACCATATATTGACATCTTCAATTTTTTAAATTTTCCAACTATTTTGAATTTCATCTACTCAAATTTGCTATAACAATGCGTAAAGATCCGCAGTCTAGTGATCACACTTTTGTGCACGCATATTATTATTAGACTTTAATAAAATTGTATAGCCCCTGCATAAATTAAAAATCAATGTTCCATTGCCAATATTGTTGGAATTTCTTGAGTTACGAAGACTGAATTTGCTTTTCTTTAAAAATTATAGTTTATACGATATCAAGTTTAAAATAAAAATACTACGTATTACAACACGACTTTTAAATGATTGCAAAGAATGTTAGTAATATTCAAGTTTGAGTATAAATTCAAAAATACTTGAAACGTCTGTATGAAGTAAGTCTGAAGAGTCTCGTTAATCCCTTGTAAATTTTATGGCAATCATTCTATGTCAGTTCGTACAGAATGTGCCAAATAATCTCTCATTTTTTTGGAAATCACAAGATATTGTACTTTAACTTCCACTTTGTACAAATTCCTCTAGAAATCCAAGCAAGTAAAGCAAACACGATAACGAGTAATCCGCTAGTGCTGATCAATATTTAGATTTCATAACTTTTATAACAGAAAAAGTTTTGTATGTAACTGTAGAGCCGAACATTGGGCATAATTCTACATTTAGGTTTATTAATTTTTGGTATTTCTTCACGACCGAAAATTGAAAAAGTTCGAATACTGCATAATACTCATTTCTGCATAATAGAAACTAGAAATGGTCGCTCTGCAAATTACAAATCGTCAATCTATATTAGATTGATTTAGATATATTAGATTCTTTAACACATGTTTCGTGTGCTAGGCCACACGTTGATATGTGAATGTGACAACACCAGCAAATCTATTAATCAATTTGAAAATTGTTGTTTTATTTTCCATTAAGGGAATTTTCATTTGTGAAGACGTGCGTCCGAATAGTCATTTGCAATTTATTGACAGGATAGAAAATGATGTAACTGAAAACATTCTATTTCACATATAAACAAATTAATTTCATTTTGGAAAGCACTTCATGCGACTAATTACGATGTCCAACACCTTTGTTTCGCTATAACTGTTGGGTGTACCTTATAGAGTTTTTTGCGCTGATTCCGAATCTGACCTTAATTTTTCTCCTACACGTACAGTTTTTGAGAAACGTGGCCTTGAAAAAAACCACATTTTTCAACTTTAAACAAATATCGTGATGTTATTATAAAAGATATTTAATTGTTCTTTGCAGCAGAAGATTCTGTAGACTTTTCCAAGTAGAATGATATGCAATATTAATACGTTATGAATGTTTAAACGTGTTTAAACAATCATTAAAGACGGAGAGACACCATTTTTGCACAGATTTTTGAGGATATTTTTCAATTTATCGGAAAAAATAAGGGTCCAGCGTAAAATTGAACTATATCACGCGATAGAGCAGACTTTTATCTTGAGAAACCCCCTTTTGAAGTTTCCGACATCGATGTTTTTACCGAACCAGAGTGCAAAATATCTACGCCCGACATGAGTTGCCGCCAGTGGTGCTCTGCCACTAGCATGACGCGGCGTAACGACGATGCAGTGGCTATAAGCGCGCAATTATGTCAGCTTATTTAAATGTTATACTATTGTCATTTATTATTTACTAATATATTTAGTCTGTATAAATTACTTTATGTATTTTTTCAATATTAGTCTCTTGTTCATAGGATATTTCATACTAAAAAGGCCTTTTGCATGAAAACAACAATTTATTCCCACACTACGCTATTACATTATTTACAATTCATAAATATTTTGCCACCATTGTATATCAATTTAGGTATAGGGTTTTTATGTGTTCTGTATACCGTGTTAGTTTGCGTAATAGTATTTATTTTAACAATGCAACTCCACTATTCTTACAATGTTTTAGGACGACTTACTCGGGTGATTCTCAGATAACAACGACCCTAAGTCCCGGTCGTCTCGTCTTCTTATACTAAAATGAATTTTAGGAGAAGGGGAAAATCTCTTACAACTAACGCTGTTTTCCTCCAGACCTTACGCACGTGGGGTTTTCCCGTACGCGGGCGTCCGCTGCCCTTTCGTCGAAGGTCCTTCGGTCCTCCACGATTTATGGTATCCGTATGCGCTATTGAGGCGAACTAACGAAAGCTAAAACCTGGCAGACTCTGAAACTAAACAGTCCTCTCAAAAATAGCTTTGTCTAGTCACGCACACCATAAATTGTGTTCAGCTGTTTTTTACGCTTTCTAACGATTTCGAGTTTCCTCGACTGACCCCTACATTAGGCATAACGAAGAATTTCGTGAAAGCTGTGGACAAAACTGGAACTGCATTTGAATATTTAAAGACTAAATTTCCTGAAATTTCTGAAGACAAAATAGAAGAAGGCATATTTACCGGTCCCACAATTAATCGATGACAGTAATTTTAGTGAAAAATTAAATAAACTAAAAAAACAAGTGTGGTATTCATTTTTGAAACAATTCACAATTTTCTTGGGAACAATAGATCGGAAAACTATGTGTCCATAGCGAATAAACTTTAAAAAAATTGTCAAAAACTCGGATACAATATGTCGCTAATGTTACATTTTTTGCACTAGCATTTAGACTTTTTTCCTGCAAATCTTGGTGACGCGAGCGATGAACATGAGAACGCTTTCATGAAGATATTTCAGTAATTGAAAAACGTTATCAAGGAAAAGACTTATGTGCTATGCTTGCAGATTATTGTTGGCACTTATTAGTGAAAATCGGGATACCACGTATAAGCGGCAAGCAAGGCGGAACCATTTTTATATTTGTTTACATAAAAAATAGGTAAGTTTTCCTTTTGTGTATTTAGTTTACTTTGGTAAGCATTTCCACAATAAAATATGAATATATTTTGTATTTTTATAATTTTGTGTAACGATCGGCACCCAAAACGACAAAACAATTTATGAAATTGAAGCATAGTAAGCAAAAACATATTTGAGTGGCACACATGTTGACTCCGCATAGCTACCGCCGTGGCGAGACGAGCTTTTTAATGTTAGTCTCTTGTGCATAGTATATTTTATACTATAACGGCCTTTTGTAACAAAAAAATAATTTATTACAAAAACCTATTTAATATCGCTAATGTATAACGTAATTATTTATAATAATATATAATATAATAGTAATAATAATGTATATTATAATTATATTTTACATTAGCGATATTAAATAGATTTTTTGTAATAAATTGCTTTTTTCTTGCAAAAGGCCTTTTTAGTATGAAATATACTATGAACAAGAGACTAACACTAAAAAAATATATAAAATAATTTATGCAGACTAAATATATTAATAAATAATAAATAACAATGGTATAACGTTTAAATAAGCTGACATAATTACGCTGACATAATTACTCATGTCGGGCGTAGATGTTTTGCACTCTGGTTCGGTAAAAACATCGATGTTGGAAACTTCAAAGGAGGGTTTCTCAAGATAAAAGTCTGCTCTACCGCGTGATATAGTTCAATTTTACGCTGGACCCTTATTTTTCCGATAAATTGAAAAATATCCTCAAAAATCTGTGCAAAAATGGTGTCTCTCCGTCTTTAATGATTGTTTGAACACGTTTAAACATTCATAACGTATTAATATTGCATATCATTCTACTCGGAAAAGTCTACAGAATCTTCTGCTGCAAAGAACAATTAAATATCTTTTATAATAACATCACGATATTTGTTTAAAATTGAAAAATGTGTTTTTTTCAAGGCCATGTTTCTCAAAAACTGTACATGTAGGAGAAAAATTAAGGCCAGATTCGGAATCACCGCAAAAGCTCTATAAGGTACACCCAACAGTTATAGCGAAACATAAAAAAAGTTGAAATTTGTTGGGCAGTGTTATTTGAGATATGATTTGCTTGGGTTTTTGCAGATTTATGTTTAAACTCTTTGAATGGTGTGTGAAAAAATGCTAATTCACATAAATTTGAATAACTAATTGTTTTTAAATGTGAAATATTTAGCTTTAGCAACCACTTCGTTATTAAATAATGTTTACACTGTCTTAAAGTCGAATACGACGCAAAGTTAAATATTTTACACTTCCACTACTGCAAATTGAATAATATGTTAGTGAAAATATCATGTAATATGTGTTTTGAATTCGTCTCGATGTTCTCTAAATATGGCAAAAAAAATATGTGTTCGTATTTGGAAAACCGAACGTGACCTCGATTTCGCCATGAAAACAAACTGTTTTCGAAATTATTTGTACTAATATCTGTTGCGCACTCCATACCCTGCAAGATTTGTAAACTTTTTTTTGGTGATGGCTGCAAATGGGCTAAGAATTGAGTGTCGCGTTAGATGGGACACCCTGTATAGTTTCCGCCATCCATCTGATTTGGGATGGACGAATTAGAGTTATTACTCCAATTGTAACTTGAAACACGTCGTTCTCACCGGTATTACGCTTTGTGAAAACGGACTTGTTAGTGGGAAGGTGGCGGACTGAAATTAGACAGGCTAATTAATGTGAAATAATCTTAATTCGTAGAAAGTAAACTTGTGCTTGAATGCATGTAAGGAATCACGATATTTTTGGAGGTATAAAATATTCAACTTGAATTCTTAGTATGCTCTTCATATTTAGCGTGCAGTTATTTCTATTTCAAAACCTCGCCTTCGATGTGGCACGTCTTCGCGACATGCGATTGATCTAAAATTGTAGATATATGTACCTTTCTTTCGTGAAATGGAACAATTTTAGCGGACGGCGTGTACAAAATTTCATAGTTGAATAATAAGGTCTACCCTAATGTACAGTCTGTAACAGTGAACCACGAAAGTATTTGTACGCACATTAAATCAGTATATCTATTTTATGATCGGACCAAACGACCTCACTTTTTTTTTAACAATTAGAAGAATTGATTTACCAAATAATATGCAAAAAAGATTTTGAAAAATTGCAATGGCTAGGAATTACATGAGAAAGTAAAAGAGGCACCATTTATAACTTTTTCGTTAGAGCCCGTAATGAAAATTTAAAATTTGCGCTATATAGATGTTTGTTAGTTATACACATGCTGAAAATTTCATCGAAATCGGTTGACGCAGAAAAAAACGACACGCATCGAAAGATGTGAGAATCCGTGGATTTTAAGCAGAAACTGACCAAAATCGATTTTGATGAAATTTTCAGCATGTGTATAACTAACATAGATCTACAAAACATATATTTTAAATTTTCATTAAGAGCCCAAATAAAAAAGTTTAAAAAAACTGCTTTTTTATGTTTTATATTTGATGGTTATGTCAAATAAACAGTAAGAAGTAACAAGTAAACGTTAAACAGGCTGTTTGATTTATAATTAAACATAAGCGCACTTATTACATCTATAATACACAGTCCGAAATTCAGTTATACATAAAGCGATAAAAGTAATGCTTTTACTCGTAACGAAAATTTTAACAGAACAATATTTACACTGCACTGTGGCCATTTGTCAGGCTTACTGGATATGTTTCCTCCATCGTTGCTAACAGTCGTCCAGTTATATATGTGGAACTCTGTTACGAAAATTTACAATGTTGATTTAAAATATAAATAAGAAGAAATATAAAAATGATTTCCAAAAGTGCCAAACTATTGTGCAGTGTCAGCAATATTACCAGTTTACTCTAATAAAATTATGTTTATACGTTTCTTATCCGGGATAGCGCGAACGCAAGTCCCGACTACCAAAAATTTTACGTCCGAGATATCCACATTAGGGATATTCGCAGGGGTCAGCTCCAGCCTTAGTGCAATGGAAGAGCCTCACCCTGAAGAAACCGCCTTGGTGATCACGGTGTCCTCTACGCCAGGTAAGTATGCTTACGATCGCTACCCGACGCAACTTGAGGTCTATACTGCACACTTTTGAAAGCGAGAAGCTTCTTAATCGGCGACGCGCCCTTGCGGCAACTTTAAGAATCACTACACAAGTTGTAACATTCATAAATACCTATTATGCACATATGTATATTGAATATTATATATCCAATATCCAACCAACCGATTGCGTTTGCCTCAAAAGATCAAACTAAATTTTTATTTTTATTATAACCACTTGCCGTATTTTAACGAGTCACACTCGTCGTGAAGATTTTAAACAAAGTCTAACAAATATGATGTTACGCGTTTCTTTTTAAATTAAATAAAATTTGATTCATTGTAATAGCCATACAAAAAATATAAATTTTCTTTTCTCTTCTGCGACATTTTTCGGGATAAAGACATTTTAATCGCTGTAACTGTAAAGAAAATGATACGAGGGTTAAATGTAGCATATAATAAGTATATCATATCAGACTATTTGATCTAAAGTCCATAAATATATGTATTTTATCAATGTTTTCCTAATATTGCTGACCCATCGAAATCTGTAAATTTTTATGTTATAAAATTTAGTTCGAATAAAAATAATTTTTGTATAAAAAATATATTAAATAATAAAAATTATTTAGGAAAAAAATTATTTATATTAAAATATTTAGGTTTAAGTGGAATTGATTTGAAATTTAATATTAAGATTAAATTTAATATTATTGATATAAATTTTTATAATATATAATTTATTATAAGCGTCAATAAATTATATATTATAAAAAGTTTAATTTAATTTTAATATTATGGAAAATTTGAAGGGAAATAAATTTTATTAAATTATTATTAAATAATTAATTTTTATATTATAAAATTTAGATAAATTAAAATTGAGGGGATTTTATTTAATAAATTTTTAAAAATAATTTTTGTGAAAAAAATATATTAAATAATAAAAATTATTTAGGAAAAAATGTATTTATATTAAAATATTTAGGTTTAAGTGGAATTGATTTGAAATTTAATATTACCATTAAATTTAATATTATTGATATAAATTTTTATAATAAACAAATAACTATAAAAATACAATTCTGATGTACGTGAATTTATAAATTGGTCTATCCAAATCTATATTTTGCATGAACATCCATCGTTTTCTTAATGGTATTACTTCATACACTTTTTTGTTTTCGTGCTTCGATATCAATTGAATATATTTAATGTTGTATAAGCCGTAACAGATTAAGGTTACATTAAATCAATACATACATATGTAACATGTAAGTACGATAACCATCCGTCCTGTATTTTCGGGGACAATTCTGTATTTCTACAGTTTGTTCCTGAAATCTTTTTAAAGAATACGAGACATGGAAATGTTCTGTATATTTTTTTTTAGTCCCGTATTTGCATATTATAATTTTTTTATAAATATATATTATAGTCGACAATTGAGAGTCGAATGCGGCACTGGACTCGATTTCACTCTCTCGATCGACGAGTGCACCGGAGCATCCGTTACAAGGCTAAAACAAAAACTTTTAATTAGTTTCGTTAGTTCATGAAGGCTTTATTTTTATTTGATAAAATATGTAAGTTTCAAGTTTCTTTAGTTTGGGTTTTGTTACGTCACGAAGACTACATTTTTGTTTCTTGTTTTTTCCGTTTTAAGAAGTTATAGTTTTAAGATTCAGTTTCATATAATATTCTTTTATAAAATGTTTCTTATTGTTCCTTACGATAAGTATTATATTAAATCATCTGATATAAAAGTTTTGTTATTTTTTGCTGTGTGCATGTTGTATTAATACCTATTTTTTTGTTGTCCACTATTTCGCTCTCAAAAATATGGTCACCGTAGTTTTATGATACACATATACTTACATCTAGGTAATATTTTCCGATATCTCAAGGTCATCGTCGTTTTTTTTTAATGAAACTTATTTTTGACGCATTTTTATTAGTGTAACATTATAGCTAATGAAAAGAAAAATTCAACCATGTATAAAATGTTGACCTTCAAATTACCTTCGAAGGAGTTATTCTAAAAAACAGCATAACTTAACGTACGAAGATCATATTCATGTTTACTAACGGAATGAAGAGACAGCGGATCTTTATGCAAAATAAAAATTTTATACCTGAATTGCAACAAACTGAAGTGAGATAAAAATATTTTTCTTCGTTAATTCGTTTGATAAGTTATAAATAGTATAACAGAGTTTTTAAATTCTTCTAATGTTTTAACAGTTTTAAATTACACCTTCTCATTTTTGCCATAAATGCATCAAATCCGCTGTCTAGTTATGAATATTGAGTACAATTTACTTATGGACTATTGTTTATACTCCCAAATGTTGGACACGCTTTTGACAAATCCGTTCTGTTAAAACAAGCTCCTTTAAAATCAGAGTTTTACAGAAAGAAGAGTATCTCGGACTCTTCTTGACTGACCGTAAGAATATTTTCTTCCGAGCAATTTTTTGTGTCCGAAATTCGTTATAAACAGACGTTTTAGAAATACACACACACACGTACTCTTTATATAATTTACTTACATAGTTTTTATGTTAACTAAGTAAGTTAGTAAATTAAGTATTCTAAATAAAATCGTTCCAACTCGGCCGTCGTTCATCCTGTACGTATTATATGTAAAATATTTTCGTGATACATGTACAGAGTATAAAAAATAATGGTCATCCGCCCAAAGGGGTGAATTTACACTTCTGGATCGGTGTACATTTGTAAGAGAAACGTGCCGTAAAATTGTTTATAACGAAGAAAATTGTTGTTAAAGTTTTTTTTTACATCAACGTCTTCTACTCATCGAGAAGAGAAAAAGTTTGGAAGGAGCCATATGTCGCAAACAAATAGTTATTGAGATATTGCTGTTAAAGTTTTTGAAAAATTTGATTGTGTGGAATTATACGTATAGACAAAAGCCTACTACTACAGTCCACGCGTCCGTGTCGATGAGACAGAACATGATCGTGTACGTACTACGAGACGTACGGGCCAGGCAATGAATGACCCTTTAAATTTCGTGTCTCGTGGCACGCACACGATCATGTTCTGTCTCATCGACACGAACGTGTGGACTGTGTAATGCAATTACAATGTAATTCAAATACTGTGGATATAAAATATAAACGCAATTAAATTATAAATAATTCAATTACAAACATATTTAAATTAGCACAACTCTTCTCAGAGATTGCTGTACCATTATTTAAAAATATGGTTTACATTTATTAAATGGTATTTAATAAAGGGCATAGCCGAATAAGATGGACAAAACTGCCCTTAGAAGTTTTTCAATTGTTGTTGAACCATTCGAAAGCTGACCAAGAAAAACCCCTCTGAGCAAAATTTCAGCCCTCTAACTTGCCCGTGAGGGTAGTTACAGGGTAAATTAGATTTTGCGCTTTTCTGCGCATTTTCCGATCTCAAAGGCGTTCTAAAATTCTGAAAAAAATGTGACATATTTTGGATCCTGAGGTGCATTTTTCAGAATTTTTTCAGATTTTTGTGTCGCAAACTGTGGTCGTAAAAAATGAAAAACCCCCAAAAAATTGGAAAAATAATTTTTTCTCAAAAATATTGAAACATGCTATTTAGCTGTTTGGTTCCACGATATAGTACTATAACAAGCAGTGTTGTCAATTTTTATTAGATTTTTTGTTGTGGGACATCATTGTCAAAAACAATAAAAACAGAATTTTTTCGACGTTTCTGCTGTCAGGAAGAAAGTTACACTTCTTGGCTTTACCGTGGGTGTATATTAAGTCATTTTAAGCAATATTACATTGAAAAAAGCAATTGTTTGACCTAAGAAATGTGATTTGAGAGAAAAAAAATCCTATTCTGTGCAATATATTCCTGAATGTTCGCAACGTTTCCAACATCGCCGATTGGCACAACGGTTAAGGCGTCGGACTACAGAACGTATACAATTTGGTTCGAATATCCTGTTGATGCAAAGTTTTTTTTACATACATCAAACTTTATTTTTTCAATTTCTTATTACATGGTTTATTCATGTGACATTAACAATATTTGTTTTGTTTTAAAAATATTTAAGTAACATTTTTAAGTAAAATACATATAAAAATAGTTTTGGAATACCTATTATATCCTCGATTCTCTAATTGTATATGTTCATCATGACGGTCTTGTTTAACATTCTTAATATTCTTAGCACCATTTTTAATCAAAATGAAGCTACGCCTATTATTTTAACGAGGACAGTGATGAAGATTAAAAACCACAAGGCATTATTTTTCGAATGATTAAGCCGAAAATAATATGAAAATCGTGGTAAGTGTTTCTGCTGGCCGTATAATAGTATGGAGGTATCGAGCATCTACCTGACACCTCACTTTCACCGTGTTCATCGCTTACATCGCCAAGGAGAAAAAATAAATTATACTAAGTACAATTGGCATGCATGCGCAGATTTAAAAGTGATTGCAATTGTTACGGGACTGCAAGCTGGATATACAAAACATTGCTGTTTCTTGCGTGAATGGGATAGCCGAGCTAAAACGAAGCATTACACGGTCAAAACATGGCCAGTAAGAAAGACCCATATTCCAGGCCAGAAAAATATTAAGTACGAACGTTTAGTCGATCCGAATTAAATATACTTACCTCCATTACATATAAAATTAGGTCTAATAAAAGCATTCGTCGAATCCATAAATAACGATACATCGGCATTTAAATATTTACAAACAAAATTTCCACAAATATCCGAAGCAAAAATAAAAGAAGGAATCTTCGTAGGACGACAAATAAAAACACTCTTAGACAATGAAGAATTCTTCGACACAATGAGTGAGCCTGAACGAAGAGCCTGGAGAGCTTTTGAAAATGTTTGCAAAAATTTTCTGGGAAAGCATCGCTCGCCAAACTATGTTGAAATAGTGAGAGAACTAATAGATTCCTTCTATAAGTTGGGATGTAATATGTCCCTCAAAATGCACTTTTTACATTCGCATTTCGACTTTTTTCCGTGAAACCTTGGCGATGTAAGCGATGAACACGGTGAAAGGTTCCATCGAGACATTTTGGTTATGGAAACAAGATACTTGGGAAAAGATAGTACATCCATGCTTGCAGACTATTGTTGGGGTTTAATAACAGAAGCGGAAACATCTCGTAAACGTCAGTCAAGAAGAAAGAAGTTTTAGGTATGTTTTCTATCTTGTAAATTCCTATTTTTACTATAAAATAATAAATAAAGAACACAACTGAGCACCACAAGAGCACCACTGGCGGCAACTCATGTCGGACGAAGATATTTTGCTTTCTGGATCGAAAAAAACGTCGATGTTGGAAATTTGGAACGGTGGTTTCTCAAGATGAAAGTCTGCTCTATCGCGTGGTATAGTTCGATTTTCTGCTGGACCCTTATTTTTGTATATAAATTGAAAAATATCCTTAAAAATGGGTGCAAAAATGGTGTCTCTCCGTCTTTAATCGTCGTTTAAACATGTTTAAACAATCGTAATGTATTATTATTGCATATCACTGTATTCGGAAAAGTCTACAGAATCTTTTGCCGTAAAGAACAATTCAATATCTTTTATAATAACATCGCAATAATTGTTCAAAGTTGAAAAATGTGTCTTTTTTTTAACTCAATTTTCTCAAACACTGTACGTATATGAGAAAAATTAAGGTCAGATTTGGAATCAGCGCGAAAAACTCTATAAGAATCGCATAGTCGGAATCGAAATAACCAAAAAAAGTTGAAATTTGTTGGATACAGTGTTATAAAGATATGATTTTCATATCCATAAAAATCATTATAGAATGGAAAATTGAAGGAATTAATTTTATTTCAGTTTCGAAAAGTTTTAAAATTTTTGAGTTAAAATAACTGCGAAAGCAAAGGATTAAGAGAAGGAATAGTGAAATTCTGTTTACTTATATTTATCCGGGATAGCGCGAACGCAGTCCCGACTATCAAAAATTGTACGTCCGAGATATCCACATTAGGGATATTCGCAAGGGTCAGCTCTAACCTAAGTGCAATGGAAGAGCCTCACCCTGGAGAAACCGCCTTACTGATCACGGTGACCTCTACGCCAGGTAAGTATGCTTTCAACCCAGATTCCACGATACTTGTTAGGACGAGGTACTAGTTTTAGAAGCGAGAATCGGGATCTTTCCAAACGCACCATAGCGACAAGTTTTTGAACTAACCAAACCTCATGTAACGGTCGTATTCAATCCCGCTCAAGTTCAAGTCCCAGCCGGCCCAGCCGTAATAGATGTGCACGAAACCCAGCTGTGATCGTCACTATATTTATTCTTTACAAAGAGGATAAACGAATGTTCAGCTAAAAACGCCACATAAAAACATTAACCCTTTGCACTCAGAGCTATTTTAACTCGAACATTAAACATTTCTTCTGACCTAGAATATTTCCACTTCCTATAATTTTTATTCTTTAAATTTTATGGATATGAAATTGGTATAATACCTCGTACAATACCTAAATGTTTAGTAATCAATTAAATACCATATATTTAATAATCTAAACAATATTTTGAGTAATGGTACAGCAATTTTTAGTGGCGCCTCTCTCAGAGAATGCTAAGGGTACACTAACATAATTAATTACTTAACAGTTTAACACTAACCGTACCACGACTGTTCAAATGTACAGATGTGCTTCCATTAGAAGTTATTCAATGAATTTCTTTATTCGTATTAATACGTGCTCGATGCTTTTTTAAATAATTATTATAAAAACTGTGATAAATCTAAATAAATTCAGTCATATAATTTTTATAAAACAATATATATATATATATACATATACATATATATATATATATACATATGCATATATATATATACATATACATATATCCGACACATTTTGTACCCGGTACGGTTAGTGTTAAATATTTTATTCGACCTAGAAAATTTCATTGTATATTAATGTTTTTACCACGTTTTTATTAACTCGCTTTCTTGTCTGTCTGTTTGTTTGTCTGTTCGGTACAAATTTTCCAATTGACTTTGAACGAACTTCCCGATGAGACTTGGAACTTTAAACATATATTTAACAACATTTAAACGTTCTAGACCTGTTTAGTTCGTTTGAATTTTCGTACGTTGAGGTAAACGGTCTCAACGCCTACCGTTCTCGCAACCGCTCACGTTTGTTTTCAATATGTCGCGTTCGCAATACCGTCGCCGCTCACGCATACATACACGCTTGATCTCACGCAGCAGAGTTCAAAAGCCTCGATCAGGTATTTTTCTGTATTCTTGAACTCTCCTTTTCTACGCCTGCCTCTTATACAGTGGCCGAAATTTCTATAAAGGCATCTTCATATTCATAGATATTTGAAAAATATCACAATTTTTGTTGATTTATCGTATCTGGTCTCGTGCCATGTTGACACTCGGATAAAGGGACTACGCACTTTAGACCGCTATGTTCACTATTTACGTTTGTTTTAATTTTTTTCTGCGTGATGCAGTACACAAGTGCGAAGTTTCTATAAAGTCACTTATTGTTAGTGTTTCGCTGAATTCTGAGCAGAGAAGTACGGAAAACATGAAATATTCCAAAAGTATCAGTTTTAGAACTCATAGAAATCCTGTTTTTTATCATTTGATTCTCGTGTATTAGAATGCCGAGAGTGCTAACAATTGAAGAAAAAGCATCGATCGATGCTCATAAAAATATGGGCTGCTCTAATCGTCCAATTGCTAAGAAAATTAATCGTTCATATACTGTGATTAATAATTATATCAATTTAAGAAAAAGTCATTTTAAAGGTGGTAATAAAAAATTGTCGAAGAGACAACATTTATTATTAACGAGGTCTGCGGCTAAGGAAAGGAAAAATGCAGCACAATTTCGAGCTGAATTGGTGCTTCCAGTAACAACAAGACGTGTGCAACAACTTCGAAATTCTTCTGGGCAATTCGTGTGAACAAAAATGCAACGTAAACCAGGCCTAAAACAAGTACATAAACAGGCCCGTTCTTGATTTCGCACGGACACATATGTCCTGGACGAAAGACTGGAAGTCTGTAATTTTTTCAGATGAGAAAAAATTTAATTTGGATTGGCCTGATGGCTGTAAATATTACTGGCATAATCTGAAAAATATGAAAGTCTGACAATGAGTCGTAACTTTGGCGGTGGTTCTCTAATGATAAGGGCTGCGTTCAAAACTGACAAAAAAACTCCAATGTGTTACATAAATCACAAAATGAATTCGGAAAATTATACAGATTTGTTAAACATGGTTCTAATACCCTTTACAAAAAATATTGAAGATGACAATTTTATTTATCAGCACGATAATGCTGCGGTACACGCGTCGAAGCACATAAAGCAGTCGCTTCTTGAAAGAAACATCAATGTTTTTCCATGGTCTGCTTGGTCCCCTGATATAAACCCTATTGAAAATGTTTGAGGTATCATCGCGCGACAAGTTTATAAAAACTGCAGACAATATAACTCCATTAGCGAACTAAGGGACGCGGTGAATGAAGCGTGGGCATCTGTTAAAACAGAAACGCTACAAAAGTTAGTTTCGTCGATGCCCAATCGTATTTTCAATGTAATTCAACAAAATGGAGGTTACGCCAGATATTAAAATAGAAATAATAAAAAAAGCAATCGTTAATTTCAATTTTATCCGTGTAAAACGAAAGCGACATTATAGAAATTTCGCAGTTTGTTCTGCGTAAAATTATATTTTTGTTTTCTTTTAGCAATAAATGTTATACTTATGTTTTGAAATCGGTGTGTATGCTTTCTTTATGTGATCCCGAAATGCTACCAAATACAAATTTTTCATTGGTATGGTATAATAATAAGAATTTGTTACAAAACACTGTGACTTTATAGAAATTTCGGCGAGTGTAGTACTAATGTTTGTTTACCAAAATCTAATAAGTTCTTCTCATTCAAACTTGATGAAGTGGTTCTCGAGATATCGTATTCACAGACATACAGAGACACAGACGAACAGACACAAAAAAAGACTAAAAAACAGAAAATAATAATTTACATACAAATTTTTTTCAACATACCACGTTTCTAAGACGGACTAAAGAGTATAAAATAATTTTTCCTAACCCCATACATATTGTCCTGAAAATTTGTGATTGTGAATTTTTAATAGCTATGAAAATACTTGTAAGATTTAAAACGAAAAACGTGGGGAGCAAGATAATATGTAGTAAGGATCGAGTGTAGAGAGTAGCTGCCGTTGCGGAAAACTCACACAACAGTTCATATCATTTGTAGTGCAATAAAATTGTTAGTGACTCAGGTGAACTATTCATGCATCAATTATCTATTGCATGCGCCCCACGTTTTCCGTTTTAAATCTTACAAGTATTTTCATAGCTATTAAAAATTCACAATCACAAATTTTTAGGACTATCTGTACGGGGCTAGGAAAATTTATTTTATACTTTTTAGTCTGTCTTAAAAACGTGGTATATTAACAATTTTTTTTATTTAAATTCTTTGTATGAATATGAAATTGATATAATACCTCATACAGTACTTAAATGTTTAGTAAATGATTGGATTCTTTATTCGAGCAGGTATTATTAAAAAAATTTGCGGAAAATCTGAATAAACTCAGTCTTGTAATTTTTATAAAACAAAATATATATCCGATACATTTCATACCCGGTACGGTTAATGTTAAAAATATTATTTATTTGTATGTGTGTAACGTAACTGTGTCTTTTATCATTGTCTCAACCTATATTTCATTAAACGTACATGTAAACGTAAAATGAACTAAGATTAATATTTTACAACTACCTTATTTACATGAATTTTATTTATTTATTATTACTTTAAACCGATTTCTCTAGATACATCAACGTATTTTCTATGAAATTTACGAACATCTACAGTACCGTTTTTAACGTTGCTTTGTTTAAATTAGAATCTGAAATTTTATTTGTCTGCCACGAATAATTTTCAGAAGAGTCAATTGCAGAGGAATGCAAATTTTTTAAAATTATAATATGTTTTTTACTTCAGCAGTAATCAAATTCTTATATGGACTATCTCGAATAAAATGGTATAGTTTAAGTTTAATCTTATATTATAAATACTACACATATGTTAAATTTAACCTTTCTGTTTAACCTCTTAACATTTTTTCTTACTTTTATACGCGCGCGCGTGCATAGTTTGTTGGCCAAAAAAAATTAATGCACATATCTACATCTACATACACATGCCAAAAGCTTTCTACAGCAAAGAATACTTTATTGCGGACGCAATGTAAGAAATACTCTTTATTTATACAAACTACAAATATCATTTTTTCTTAGAAGAAAAAGGTATACGTCAATTTAATAAGAAAGGAAAAAAATGTTATTGGGTTTCTACAGAGTCATTACGAGACTCGGCACGGTATGATATCGCTAACACGTCACACAGTGGAGTAAAGCGATGAATTTTGTGTCAAAATCAAAGAATTTTCGATAGGAATGAGGTAGAGCGATCATTTTTTTAATTTAATTTAATTATTGTTGAAATATTGCAGAAAATGGCGAACATGGAATACAATATAAGAGATATAAAGATATTGTATAAAGATATAAAGAAATAAATAAAGAATATAAATAAATTGTGGTCTATCCAATACCATGTACGGATTTTTTTTCTTGACACGCTGTACATCATTTTCTGTAGAGCTTGTCACGCTGTCTTCAAATCTGGTCGTAAAAGTCTATCACTTCAGAATTTGACAAAAAATCGATTTCATTGAAATAATTTGATAACCCACTAGCTTCAAAAATAAAATTGTATTCTCATATATGGAACACAATAGAAATGAAAATATCATATTTTTTGTGTAGAGTTTATGCCACGATTCATTTGTATCTTCTGAATAGTAAGCTAACAGCAAATATGACACTGCATTCGCGACAAGCTATCCGAAAGAATAGAATACTAGACGTTTTTAATCAAATAGTATACTTAACCGACCCGAAAATTTCAATCGAATTAGTAAAGAATCGATTAAAGTTGTACAAAAAAAATAACGTATCACCAGAAGTTAAAAATTTCGTTGATGACAAGTAAGTTAAAAATGTTAAATACTTACCTTACTTCCTGTGTAAATGAAAATATAATTAGGGAAAATATATATGTAATTTAAATTAGATTACAGCCACACAAAGCCTACAGAGAGTACCAGTGACAATGACAACGATACAATTTATGGTTTGTAGGTAACTCGAAACGTTCAAATACTTCATTACTTTTATTGTGTTCCACACGCATATATGATCTGATAATATGATCAAATCATTTCAACGAAAAAATGATTTCATTTGTCTTCTTCACGAAAATCGAGTTTTTGTCAAATCCTGAGGTGGTAGATAAATTTTACGACCAGATTTGAAGTCAGCGTAACAAACTCTACAGGGAATAGTGCATAGCATGGCAGGGAAAAACCTATCGGTACATGGTATTGGATAAACCACAATTTTCTTGAAATTCTGCAGATTTAAAGCATATTTTCAAGGTTAAAAAACGTTCGTACCATAATCTCTCTATTTTTCCCCATATTCTGCAATATTTCAACTTAAATTTAAAAATAATCATCGCTCTATTTCATTTCTATCGAAAGTTCTTTGATTTTGACACAAAACTCATCGGTTTACCACACTGTGCGTCGTCGCTATTTCGAGGGTACGACAAGGATTAGAGTGAGAAGGTGTCTCAAAGCACATAAATTTTTACAGACATATTTCAATTTATTGAAAAACCAAAGCTACAGTTACAAAGCTAAGTTCTACAGAAGATATCAACGAAAGCTTGGAATTATATTTTGTTGTTAATATACAAACGAAGTAGTGTAGAAAAATGCAGTACGTTGGAACTTCATCTATGGTGTTGAATCAACTAGCATATGTCACATATTATCTAATTCAATTTGTAATTAAGTTACGCTTCTAATTGACGAGATACATTAACATTCATAAGCGTTTCTTTTCTTTGAGAAATATCTGTTTGAAGTGAATAGCTTGAAATAAAAAATTATATACGTATAGTAGTAAATGCATTACTGAGTACCACTTTAAGGGAAAAGTCAGAAGTTGAATCAAACTAAATGAAATCTCTTGTACAGTGACTCTCATTAATATTCGGACGCTCTCAAATAAACGATAACTTTTTTAATGTTGGCCTATACGATTTGAACTTTTTGAGGAAGCTACAGCAATTAGTTTACTACATGTTGTAAAAAGAAATTTTTTCAATAATTGCAATTGGTTGGAATTGTATGCATTATATGCATTGTACGCAATTATATGCATTGTAAAAGTTTCATCGAAATCGGTTGATGCGGGAAAAACCGACAAACATTGAAAGATGTAAGAATTAAGAATCCTTAGATTTATTGCAGTTAGAGACCAAAAATCGTGAATAACTGCAATTTTACCATCTTTAAACGTTTGTAGCTCATTGCAACGTCGATTGATTTTGACGAAATTTCAGGAAAATTTTTAATTGATGCAGATTTACGATACGCGATTTCTAAATTATCCATATAAGTCCACATAAAAAGGTTGCAAAATACAATTTTTATTGCAATTTTTTCAAAAATTTGTGTCACGTTGTGTAGCAAATCAATTGTACTAACTTCTCAAAAAGTTTCAAATCGTATGGTCCAATATTGAAAAAGTTATCGTCCTTTTAAGAGTGTCCAAATATTAGTGGGAGTCACTGTATTTTAATAAAAAAGTGTTTACTGTAATACTGTAAACTTTTATAACATGTGCATTCACATAATATTTTTGACAATAAAAGTTATTATTAAAACGAATAAAACTGCGTGCAAATTATCTCTTCCACGTTATGACTTTAAAATTTTAAAAGTTTATGCACTTTCAGTCGAAAATGTGAAGCGTGTTTTAAAAATGCAAGATGAATATTTTATATTTATCAAGATTATGTATATAACATATCTAACCTGTTAACGATAATAAAGGAATTATCCAATTTTTTAATAATACTCAAATATATATATATATAATTTCTTTATACATATTTTATAATATGTTTATACAAAATATAAACATATTATAAATTATAATGTATACGAGTATACGTACTATATATACATATGTACATACATGAATAACACAAATAACATAAAGTGAAAACACATTTCGATTAATGTATGTATAACTAAAGGCAGAGACATACAACGTTTTCATGGTTATTATTTTTAACACCTTTTTCAACATAATCATACTCTATATTAACATTACAAATGATAAAAGTACTTATCTAGTTACATTATATGTTGTTGCACAAGCATATATGTCGAATTTATAATCTTCCAAGTACATATATGACAATATATATCCATACTACTACATACATATATGTATATCCAGGTTAAGAAAGTATTAACTAACCTCGATATTGTCTTCTTCACTGAGGTTGTATTATTGTTGTAGAGTTAGGTAAGGTTTAAACAATTGTTCAGCATTCGCCATCACGCAATTTGTAATAATCTAAGATCCAATGACATGTTTAATTGTAATAACAGAAATTATTTCGTATTATATCAATACTTACTATTTCTATATGCAATTACAAGGTTTTTCTGCAAACCGTTCTCAGTAACAGCCGAAAGTCGCAGTATCAAACAGCGATTGTAACACAACATGTGACAAACGCTCGGGAAGGTTCGATCATTGAACTCACGATCTCGGGCACAAATCGTTCGATTACCATCACCATCCGTATCTTCTTTGTATAATGCTGGTATTTTCGCGTTTTTATCTTTTTCCTCAACAACGTTTTCTGTATCACCATTACACTGCTCACAGTCGCAGGAAGCTTCGTTTTCAGTGGACATGATGTTATGTCCCAAGCCAACTATTAGAACTGAATAAAGAATACTACATTTATATAATTTATATCATGTAATACACATCTCTAAATCTTTCGCTATTGCTATTTACACCACGTAACAAACGTATAGCATATTCTATAAATTTAATGTTTCCATAATTTGTATGAATTATACACTGCTGTGCAAAAGAAAGAAGCACCTGGCCTTATTTAATAGAAAAGCGTAAAAGATCAAATAAGAAACAGTAAGTTTTGAAAAATGATTCCGCTGTTTAATTGAATAGTTCTGTGAATATGTATTATTGCGGATTATCTAATACTTTAAATGCAATAAATCAATCATTGTACTATACAATTTCTACATGAAGATATTGTTTGTCATTATATCTTATAATTATACTGGGTGCTTCTTTCTTTTGCACAGTAGTGTATATTAAAAATAGTTTAGTCTATATATTTAATTCAATTTTTTAATTAACTGCTACTTTTTTAAATTTTAGCTATTTCCAGCTACGTTGCTCATATTTAAACAATGGGACTTCTTTTTGTTAACATAAACTACATAGTAAACCTCTGTAAACAAGAAAAGTAGATAAAATTAATTCATACAAATTATGGAAACATTAAGATTATAAAATAAGTTATATTTTTGTTACGTGATACAAATAGCAACGGTGCAATTTTTAGAGATGCGTATTACGTGAATTAAATTTATCTGCTTTTGCCGATTACAGAGTTTTATTATGTAGTTTATATGTTAACGAAAAGTCCTATTGTTTAAGTATGAGTAATGTAGTTAGAAATAGTTATAATAAAAAAAATAGCAGCTAATTAAAAAATCGAATTAAATACGTGGAATAAACTTTTTTTAATATTCCTTGCTTAGTAATTCAGTTGAGATGTAAAATTTTGTAGAACGATTGCTGTTTCAAATGTTCTTAGTTGTTCAGGTATTTACTAGATCGATATAATTATCAAGACAAAGTCGGATAAAAAAAACGTGTGTTTATGTGAAAAAAACAATTTGAAATATATTTCAAAATTTGTATAGATCAAAAATGGTGAGTGATCTGCTCAGAAAATTAGAGAATACATGTATATGAAATTTTCAATGTAACCATAACATATTATAGCAGAACAATATAATGAAAAGATTAAATTTTGAGGCTGTAGACAGAGCAATAATTGATATATGATACAATAAAAATAATTTTAACATGTAAAAAGGTATGGTTTAGGAATTGTAAATACAATACAATATCATCACACGAATAATTATTTTTAGTATAGTGTTACTTTTGATTACTTCCTATGAACGAATAAAAATGACTAAAGTTTAAGATCGAAGATTCAAACAAATACTTATTTCTTAACGTTTCCTCTTTACATGAATCGTCTGCGTAATCATCACTCGAAATATCGAAAAAATGATACAATTATTGTGTTGTAAAATTTTTCGGCGAATTTTTTATCTTCTAAAAATTATAAAAAATATGATGCACAAACATACAAAATATACACGATCTATTCAATAATTGCATTGTAGGTACAGACTAAACGGGAAAAAGCTGTAACTGCAGAAACGAAGGCACAAAATCGATTATTGGACGAACTAGCAGTCACTACCGATTCAAACTGACGTTATTTGACGACTGTACGTTGAGATATTTCGTGTGGTACATACAGTGCTGTGTTATTGTATATTGTAGTTTAATAAGCCTTCAGCTTGTTAATTTTTAACACAGTACAGTGTAACAAATCGGATAATCTACAAATTAAAATTTAAATAGCGGTATTTTTAACAAGACTTAAAAAGTATATCAAAAAAATATATCTATGCATATCAAAATATTTGACGAACAAATGCACAGAAATTATATTTCAAACGAAAGTAGTAAATATGTAACATTACTATCTTAAATTGCAATGTTTGTTATTATATGCATGTATAATATATAAAGTCTATAATTATCAGTACTAAGTAATTATAATTACAGTACTACACATAAATTTCGGTGAGGAAATTCATATACGCATACGTCACTGTTTCATTATGGATTAAAAACTGTCGACATAGTAACCTTTGGCTATCGTGCAAAAAGATATCATGATAAAAGTAAAGCGTGTGCGTATCAATGTTAAAGTGACATAAATAGATACATGAAGTATAGTATGAAAACAGTAGTCGTATCTAAGTAAGTGATATTCACTTCAATGACCTAGTATCGTGTTGATTTTTATTGAACATTGACTGTATTACTAACTAGTTGTACGAAAGTATATTTGACTTGATTTAATCGTTAATTTCGTTTATTGTGATCTAAAATATTACAGGTTTAGTTGTACATATATTTCGTATTGTTTGATTTGTTTAATTATAAATTCATGAGCAAATTTCATTAAAATGGTAGATTTTCGAAGCCATTTATACAAATAATTCTTGTAACGTAAGCATTTCTTTTACTGGAAACTATATTACATTGAAATATTAAAAATAATATTGGAAAGGTATATTATATACAATGTAGTACATGTGTATACACATAACATACAGTGACTCGAATTAATATTCGGACGCTCTAAAGAAGACGATACCATTTTTAATATTGTATTATACGATTTGAACTTTTTTGGGAAGCTAGAGCATTTATTTGACTGCAGGATGCGAAAAGAAATTTAAAAAAAAATTGCAATTGATCGAAATTGTAGAAAAAATACTAAAAGTTGCATTTTACAACTTTTTTATATGAGCCTATATCGAAAATTTTTTAAATACGTAGATCTGTGTCAATTAAACATATTTTGAAAATTTCGTTAAAATCGGTCGACGTTGCAATGAGCTACGAAGTTTAAAGATGGTAAAAATTGCAGATTTTCACGATTTTCGGCCTCTAACTGCAATAAATCTAAGGATATTTTCCCGCATCTCCCGATTTCGATGAAACTTTCACAGTGCATACAATTGACACAGATCTACAAAATGTATTTTTTAAATTTTCAATATAGGCCCACACACGTAAAAAAAGTTGTAGAAAGCAACTTTTAGTATTTTTTTAGTAATTCCGATCAATTGCAGTTTTATTACGCTGCTTTAATTAGCTGTAGTAAACTAATAGCTCCAGCTTCCCAAAAAATTTCAAAGCGTATATTACAATATTAACAAACTTGTCGTCTTTTTTAGAGCGTTCAAATATTACTTCGAATCACTGTATACTTTTATGAATGTAACAGTAAGGCATATACGTATTGTATTTCAATTTTATAATTCAGTCAAATCCCGATACTTCGAACCTCTTTCATTTGTAAGTTTGTGGAAGACTAGAATTCTGGACATTTCGGTTTGATCTACCTTAGAAACTCAAATCATTCATTATTTGTTAAAATTATATATTATTGATAAATTATTATTATTATTATACGTACACGTATTGTATAAAATTGCAGATCTGCTGTAAACTGCTATTTATGTTTCATTTAAAGTGATCACTAGACTGCGGATCTTTATGCATTTGTTACGAGCCAGGACCGTGAGCAGCACGAGTGGCCGTCGTAGGGTTGTTACCCTGAGAGTATGATCTTTATTTGTTAGTTGAGGTATGCGGACGAACCCAATGCGAGATTGGGGAGCCGCTAGGATTATAGATAGTGAGGACGAACCTGATGCGATTGTCAGGGAGTCGCTAGGATAGTATTGTTTTCGTGGACGAACCCAATGCGAAATTGGGAAACCACTGGGATAGTATAGTTTTGGTGGACGAACACAATGCGAAATTGGGGAGCCACTAGGTTGGATAAATCTCTGTGTGGATGGTTAGCATGTCGCAAACGAACCTGATGCGATTGTCAGGGAGTCGCCAGGATATTCGATAAGAGCACAGACGAACCTGATACGATTGTCAGGGAGCTGCTAGGATGCGGACGAACCTGATACGATTGTCAGGGAGCCGCTGGGATAGCATAGTTTTGGTAGACAAACCCAATGCGAAATTGGGGAACCACTAGTATAGTATAGTTTTGGTGGACCAACCCAATGCGAAATTGGGGAGCCACTAGGTTGGATAAATCTCTGTGTGGATGGTTAGCATGTCGCAAACGAACCTGATGCGATTGTCAGGGAGTCGCTAGGATGCGGACGAACCTGATACGATTGTCAGGGAGCCGCTGGGATAGCATAGTTTTGGTGGACAAACCCAATGCGAGATTGGGGAGCCACTAGGTTGGATAGTTAGTGGGCCTCGTGGCAAGTATAATCTAATTGATACAATCCGAGCGGTAAGATTGTATCGTGTGGAGACGTTCAATTACTCGATTAGGATTGTGGAACGATAATTATGGGTCAAGTAATCTTTACGACATATTCGATAAACACAGATATATTCTAATTATAAGAACGTGTTACATTTGTGTAAATGTCGCGATTGAACGAACATGAGTTGAAAGAACGGTATTGTTACCTAAACTTATATATGCTTGGTTTTGACGCACTGGTAATTGCGGGGGGTTTCGTAGCGACTTTAGAAATGCCTAATAGATTTTATACCGGACTCGCGGAATCTATACGGTTAACATTGATACAAAGGGGAACTTGAGCCCGATCTCACTGGTAATTGACTGTACGAGATACAGCACGACGCATCGCTATTCGTGACTACGAAAGTACTAGCCCACGAGAACAGAAATGCAAGAGCTTATATACCCCTGGAATGACGGGTGGCATTTGTCACAAACCCTTGAAATTAACGGATGGTACTTGTCAGTACCCCTGAGTCATATTCGTATTTTGTCAACGTCCAGTTGGTTGTGCTTATGTTTTGGTTTTAAACTAAACAGATATGTGAATTTATCTAGGGTGGTTCTGTACGTTTATCTAGGACGGTTCCTGCCAGAGATGATCTTGAACATCTGTACGTCATCCGTAACACATTTATGGCTTCTGAAAATTTTCAATAACGGATAGAATATAAAATTCTCCAGAATTTAGTACAATTTTGATTTATTTTAGGTCAGCAAAGGCTACTGCCACTGGAAAAAGAGCTTCTCTTTTATTGCACTTTCTTAAATACGTGTACAGAAATTGAAAATTGCATAAACATCCGTATTCAAAAGTTCAACTTCCTTTCCTTCGAGCCTTCACTATTGAAATAATGTTAACGGTTTTATAAAGCTTCAGTACGTTGATATTTTAATATTCCTATCTCACTCGCAAACTGCAGTTACACGAAACCTCTACGATTCAAAGATTTTAGTTCTTCCCTTGAAGTTCAACTCACCGAGGTACTATTATAATATTTAGGTCACTAATCCATTATAATTATTCCCGTAATGAAAGCGGAAATACATTCTATTTACTTACCAATTATGAATTAAACTAACACTTTTGTAAGTATTAAAATATTTGTAAACATTTTAACATTCTTTATTATGCGAATAAATAACAGAAATCCTAAGTAACAATTTACGTTGCACGCAATCCACGGTATCCTCATACTATTATAAAGTAATGATGAGACTGCGTATCTTTAGCAAATTATGGCTTCTCTAAAAATTAAAATTCGTCTACAAAAATTGCATAAACATTAGCAGTCTTGTAATGATACTAGTCAAATAAAAGAATAAAAATAACATATTATCAGTTAGAATAGAAGAAGATTGCAGAAGATATCGAAATATGTACTTTGAATAGGAATAGTGGAAAGTCATTTCAATGCCTCTACATGATTACGTTTAATTTGAATTCTACCATTATTAAATATAACCAACATATTAATAGAAACATATTTATGAACTATATACTTATCTCAATTCTTAATGAAAGAAGTGTTTACTGTAAACTGTAAAAATACAAAGTACACGTACTTTTATAACATGTGCATTTACATAATATTTTTTACAATAAAAATTATTATTAGAACGAATAAAGCTGCGAGCACATTATTTCTTCCACGTTATAACATTACAATTTTAGTCGTTCTTGCACTTTCAGTCGAGAATGTGAAGCGTGTTCTAAAAATTCAAGATGAATATTCTATGTCTACTAAGATTATGTACATTAAATGTCTAACCTGTCAACGATAATAAAAGAATTATCCAATTATTATTTAATAGTACTCAAATTAAAAAATTTAATATGAAACAAATATTAATTACGAGCATCATAAAACGGAAGTTTACACTCAATCAGAATTATTTATGGAATTGAATTGATTTAGCTACTTAATAACGTATATCTGCTAATTCAATTAAAATCTACTAAATTGAATGATGTAGGAACAAAAATTCTGATTGTGTGTAAACTTTCGTTTTATGATGCTAGTAATTAATATTTGTTTGATATATTTTTTAATTAAAAAATATATATTATATATAACATACATATACATACATACAAATATTTATGAATTATTTACAAGGCACAAGAAGGTTCATGTTCATGGTACAATATAAAATGTATTTTTAATAAGATCGGTTGGAATAAGTTAGATAATGTGTTCTCAAATTAAATAAACTTCAGCTAATAAAATTTGTTGTCTACATGTTACCTTGACATGTTTAACTTTAGTAAAAATCATGTTTCTCAATTCTCTAACATCTTTGTATACAGTCCAGATTAGAACAATAACATTTGATAGTAGAACGGTAAAATGAGTGCAACACAATCGCAAAAAATATTGCTAATCTAGAAATCTATTTCGACTTGTAACGCGACGCTCGAATCTTTAAAGTTTATTGGCATAACAATAGGTATTTCACGGCAGCTGACAATTGCATAATGTTGTGACTTATGAACTAATTTACATCTTAATCCGAGCGCCCATTGTTCGACGCTATTGTAGCTCAAGAGCTTACTGTGTTTAGGGTAGCAAACTTCGAAGCGTTGTAAGAAGACTACGTATTTACATTCGTCGATTGCTAAAAGAGAATTGTCAATAATGAGAAAATCTGTGAACTATATCAAGATTCATTTTTATCAAATTTTTCGATAGCGTGTAGCACATTAAAAATTTACTGAAGACTGCGATTGAATCAGCGAGAACAAAAACAACGTAAGCCAATTTTGCTTTGAAATTGACACATAGGACAAAAAAGTTCCTTGCTATTACAGATAAAAAAAAATTGATATCATATAATATCTGCTTATGTGTATATCAAAAAATGACGGAATGCATATTTCTGTTGGCATATGAAAAAATTGAATAACTAATTACTAGACAACGGATCTTTATGCAAAATAAAAAATTTCTACCTGAATTGCAACAAACTGGAATAGAATATAAATTTATTTTCTCCTTCCTTATGTTTAATACGTTCAAAATAATGTAATAGCATTTTTTTAAATTCTTCTAATGTTTTTACTATATTAAATTATTATTTAGCCATTTTTTTCATAAATGCATAAAATCCGCTGTCTACTAATTACTAATTTTCACAATGAGTGCAGGAATTATGTACCAGGAAAAATGTCAAGTACATACATACACATGCTCTGAATTAGTTCAAAATTTATGTAATAATAAACAACTATTATCTAAGAAGCAAAAAGATGTAACATTTTCTTATTGTATCGATACTGTTTCATTTCTAGTGTGGAATATTAAATGAAAAGAAATTGAAATTAAAGAAATTTTCTCGATTTATCCTCAAACATTTAAAGCTTTAATAAAAAAAAATGAACATAAGCCTTAAAAATTGATAGAAAATTTGATTCGATTTACGTTTATTATTCGGCTAAAAGTATGTAATCTTCAAAAAAATAATGAAAATAATTGAGCAATACACGTTTATTGTATGAAGAGATTGTATTTCCTGTGTGGATATGTGTGGTGAGAATGAGAATTAAACATAATGAGTAGACTGCGAATGTTTATGCATTTATGACTTATAAAAATTTCAAGAAAATGCTGGAGTATTAAATTTAACAGAATTGAGTACGATTTTTACTTATTTTGGATCTGCAAGTGCTATTACCAATGGAAATAGAATTTTATTTTGTAGCACTCTCTTAAAATTTGTCTATAAAAATTGAAAATTGCATAAACATTCGCAGTCTAATAATGAGTGAGAGGAAATATGTATGAATTAAATTTATGCATGGTAAGAGTTAAGAAAGAAACATAATGAGTGAGAGGCAAAATGTATACAGTTCATATATGAACTGAATTCGAGTTAAAGAAATGAGTGTGCACGATGGAGCGTTTTTGTTTAATCGTTGATCGTTTACCGTTCGACGAACATCTGTTATGTTTTATTAAATATATCAATTCGTTCAATCTGGTTAATTCCATCCACTGCTTGAACATTTCCTTAGATCTGAAAAGTTGATCTAAACTTCTATCTAGCTTGATGTTAGATAGAAACATGTGTTGGAAAATATTCTGAACGGGTAATAATTAACAACCTATGATTTCATGTAATTTCATAACAATCTAAACGTGTAGACATCTATTTTGAAAATATCAAACAAAAGTGTTCACGATCGTTAATTAATTCCATCGTATTTAATCTCGACAATCTCAGAATATGGAACGTTCAATTGTACACCAATCTCTAAACGAATAGTAAGCGGGGTTGCCATCGAGCGAACGAATATTCCAATTTTCAGATGACACAGCTTGTCTTTTTTTCTTATTCGTTCTTTCTCGTCCGGCACTTGACTCTATTAAGCCGCTTCCAGACCCTGCTATTCTGTTCCGCCTTATATTTTCATTTCCAGTAAGTTCATTACGCAGAACGTGATACCGATCGGAGTAGGCTCAAACGCAATGTCTTTCGCTGCTATCTTACAAATGCATCTTTTAATTAAATTGCATTTCTTTATATTTCTTTGTATTTGCACTTTCCGATTGGAGTTGGTCAAATTCAAAAGTGCTCCAGCATTATGTTTAATAAAGATGATACGTGTGCAGCCTTTCGTTGCAGTCTGTCGCTTGTAAGAACGTCGTTAAATCCAAACACTTTACATTAATGCGTTTTCAATTTGTTTGATCGTGATTTGAAAATATTTTGATGATTTCATTGAATTGACTTGAATGGTAATTTTGTTCAATCTACAAAGATTAGTATGAATGCGGCTTTATTTGCAACAGAAACGAAACGTGATTTCAAAAGGGTATTGAAGTGATGGATAGTGTGAGGTGTGGTGATCGTAGAAACGGGTACTGGAGGGTGAAGAGGACATGGAAAATTGTCAATCAGTACGAGCCATCTAGACTTGATTACACCTCCAGCATTGGATTCGCAGTTTGTTTCGATGCTTTGGAAATGGCTGGCTAAATTTTTATGCTCAATGAAGTTCACTTACTAATGTATCTCTTATCAATATATTTCCGGGTTTATGGTTAACCCTTTGAACTCGGAGCTATTTTAACTCGAAAATTAAACATTTCTTCCGACCTAAAATAATTCCTTTCTACATATGTACATTTCTATGAAATTTATATAATACCTCATACAATACTTAAATGTTTAGTAATTATTTAGATACCAAAATATTTTAAATAATTGTACAGCAATTTTTAATGGTGACTCTCTCTGAGTGACTAAATGCTAAGGGTTAGTACCATAAACCTACCACAATGGGTCAAATGACCCATTTTAGATTTTTTGATTTGACAATTATTGAGATTGTAAAGGTGTTCTCATGGGGATTGATTGAATACATTTTTTGACTCGAGTGTATATTATAGTAGAAATCGCACAAAATATAAATATATTTAATCTTCTTATTTTTATAATACCATACACATTAGTCACTTTTGATGGTCGGTAGGTTTAGTGTTAATATGCCCAAGAAAGTTTTTATTAGACTGCGGAACTTTATGCAAAACAAAATATTCTGCATTGATTGTGGGAAGCAAAAAGAAAATAAATATTGATTTCATCCCTTGATGACTTTCTTACATTAAAAACAACGTTACAGTGTGTTCTTAAATTTTTTAAATATATTACTGTTTTATATTTCACCCAATCAATTTCTTCATAATTGCATTAGATCCGCAGTCTAGTTATTATATTATGTATGTATGTTTAATATTTTATGTATGTTTAAATAATGTTACAAATATACATAACATATAGACATAAAAGCGTTTAAATCAATAATTCTTTATTCTCCATTGTAGTACCTCGTCTTGTAATAAACTAAAATCTGTAATGAAACTATAAAAATTAGTAAAGGTTGTCCTGAATTGAAAGTAAAATATCATTAGGGCCTTTGATAGGCGTTCGTAGTCGTCGACTATTATATTACTTCTAGCTTTTCTCGTATTCACAACTTTGCGGAAGACTTCTCTAACTTGAAGACGTCTCGTATTTTAACAGTAATGATTAGACTGCGGATTTTTATGCATTTATAGCAAAATCGAGATGATGAAATTGGAAATTGTTGACAAATTTTAACAATTGAAGATTTCTCTTCTATTAAAATCATTAAGAAAAGAAATAACATTCAATTTAGTTTCTACTTCTTGCAATCGACGTAGACAATTTTTATTTTGCATAAAGATCCGCAGTCTACTAATAATAATTATAGTTTCAACTTATATATACAGGGTGTTTTGTTTATCTAATAACGGAAATATCTCGTGACGCGATGAAGTTACGAAAAAAATTTGTAATTGTGTGTGTAATTTTTTTCTGGATTCGAATGGTGGGGAGAGAGATTTCAATGACAAACTAATTTTTTAAAATGGAACCATATATTTTTTTGTCATAACACGATAGCATTTTCCAAGACGAATTCAACGAGATATCACATTATGTTATTTACTGTTACAAAACATTCGAAATTATATTATAAATTTGTAACTTCTTAAGTAGGCAATGGTAGTATCTGGTTACCAGCTATTAGTTAGACGCTGTAAACAAAGATCGACCTTCTCTTATGTCTTCGTAAGCTTCTTTAGTTACCGAAATAAATAAAAATAAAATTTATAATTCATATCCTTAACAGTTTGATTCAGTATACTTAAATTAAATTGCTCTATTTATTAGATAATTAAATAATTTTCATTATTTTTTGCGCTTATCAATGTTTAATTTAAGAAAAAGAATTATGCTTCTCCGTGACCACCATTGTTCATAATTCATTTTTCTACCCGCTTTAAAAATTACTTTTCGGCATTTCTTAACATTTCTTCGATATCTTCCAAACAATTCACAAGAAGGTCGATCTTTGTTTACAACGTCTAACTAATAGCTGGTAACCAGATACTACCATTGCCTACTTAAGAAGTAACAAAATTATATATAATTTCGAATGTTTTGTAACAGTAAATACCATAATGAATGTCGTTGAATTCGTCTTGAAAAATTTTATCGTGTTATGACAAAAAAAATGTGGTTCCATTTAAAAAAATTAATTTGTCTTTGAAATTTCTCCCCCTTCCATTCGAATCCTGAAAAATTACACCATATGATTGTTTCCTTCATTCCGAACAATTTTTGTAAACAAATTTTTTTCGTAACTTCAGTGCGTCACAAGATATTTCCGTTATCGAATTTTCAGTGCAAAAACACGTGTACATAATGACTCCGATGAACAGGACGAAGATATGATCATTTTTGTGAATGTTTTCCAATTTGTTTAAGAAAGTATGCATGTGAAAGGACACCTTATTACATCAAGCAATATTTTGAACCTTTAACCACTTGTGATGTTGGTATAACTTATGTATTATGTGTTGTTTCCACCATACGAACGAAATAGGTTTGCAAGGTGCATCACGTCGACAGTGATACTCAACTAGTGGTGGCGTGCAAAATCATATAACCGCGATTTATCACAGTGATCGCTGTTCAGATCGTAAGTTTGAGGCAACACTCACGGGTGACGCGCGGACGGATTCCACTGAAGGTTGTAAGGCTTGAGCCCGGTTTGATCGCGGACGCGTCCCCGCGAATGCCCTTGTTGGATTTTGTAACATTGCGTCAGTCAAAAGGCAAAAATGAATTGGGTTGTCTGTGAGAATCACTGGCTTCTCTATCTTAAAACAATAAACCAGATGTCTGCGGACCCATGGGTCTGTGAGTGTTTCGTATACCTAAATGCCCGGATAGAACACAGAACGCAGACCTGGTCCTTTATCTTAAGGACTGCGTCTCCTAGACAGACGACACTCGCGCGTGACTGCACACAATCACCACAGTAC
>CM052190.1:15782957-15814128 GCA_028455805.1 Lasioglossum figueresi | reverse complement strand
AATTTTATTTGTGCGCCCAAAACGGTACTAAATTGGCCGATGGGAAATGACGCATTCTTTGGTTTGCTTATTTACTAAATTATGCTACTTATGTTAATTATATGCTAAACTTATAAATGTAAACTTATGAGCTAGTTATATTTACAAGGAATGGGGGAGGGAGCTGTATATACATAGGTATTTATGAATATGTACAGTATTTACAATATTTACAGTATTTAAACGTTTTGTTTTTCTTTTTTATTATTTGGATTTTCGAGTTTCGACGCTCGCTTGTGACGCTTTGCGTCGTTACTTGTTTTGTTTTTATTTTTCATCTACTAATGTTATAACGCCGGACTCGTGGAGTGTTAGGCGGGGGACCGATTTCGGGATGAACCACCAGTACTTTTTGACTGTGAAAGGGGTATTGTGTTTGTCTTTGTCTGAGAATTGTTGGCAGTGATTCCTTGTATTTTGTGGGTTTTGGATGCATAATGGTGTGTATGTTATGGCTTTTGTGTTGCTAGTTTTTTATATAAATTGAAAAATATACTCAAAAATGGGTGCACAAGTGGTGTCTCTCCGTCTTTAATCGTTGTTTAAACATGTTTAAACAATCATAATGTAATAACATTGGATATCACTGTATTCCGGAAAGTCTACAGAATCTTTTGCCGTAAAGAACAATTCAATATCTTTTATAATAACA
This sequence comes from Lasioglossum figueresi, assembly GCA_028455805.1. NCBI lineage: Eukaryota > Metazoa > Arthropoda > Insecta > Hymenoptera > Halictidae > Lasioglossum > Lasioglossum figueresi. The sequence continues at coordinate 15,813,437 of CM052190.1, read as the reverse complement.
TCACAATAGTTGTTTAAAATTGAAAAATATGTTTTTTTTCAAAGTCAAGTTTCTCAAAATCTGTGTGTGTAGGAGAAAAATTAAGAGCAGTGTTGGACAGTGTTATTAGTTGTATCGACAAAAAAGGTTAAACAAACCTTGTAGATCTGAAAAGACCGCGTGTTTTATGTCGTATTGCCTTTTTCCGTAAATAAACTGTTTTGGTAAAATTTAATAAAAATGTCCCTGCTGAGCCGACGCTTCGCGCCGATCAACGTGTTATCGCATTTTGTTCCAACATTTTTCTCAATTGTTCCGAAAACCGTTTGTTTTCCAAAAAAGGGAATACGACATAAAAGACGCGGTCTGTTCAGATGTACGGAGTGCGGGGCAGGGCCGAATTAAACCAGCGCAGGGCCCATAGCAAATGTGACCAGGGGGACTTAGGTTTTGCATGATAATAAAATAAAACACAATGAATGACCTTTTTCTTTTTTTTAGCAAGAATATGTGTTAACGATAGCTGGGGCTGTAACACAATTTTACAAGCTAAACATTTTCCGCTCTAAGCGCGGGGCCGTAGCATTTGCTACTTCTTCTACGGGGCTTAATTCGGTCCTGATGCGGGGGCTCGGATTCCCGTTAACCGATCGAGCTGAAACTTTGTACAAATTTTATGTTGATTATTTGGAACAATCCTGGGGGATGTTGTAAAAAATTTAGAAGTCGAAAATAAGAGCCACGGTAGTAAACTGCGGATATTTTCCAATTTTCAATTTTTGCATGGAAATTTTAAGAAATTGGAATCATGCAAAATTTGATTTTCAGTGGCAGTAATCTTTGTATATAGGTCTGAGATAAATAAAAATCGTACTAAATTCTGTGGAATTTTATATTCTAGTATTTCTTCAAAATTTTCAGAAGCCATAAATGCATAAAGATCCTTAGTCTAGTCATCGTATCAGCATCCACTGTGTATATTTATACATGTTATATCTATTGGGGTAAGAATTTATGCGAGAGGCATACGTGAATGAGTCAATGAAATGTGGGTATGTACGTGTACTAACGTATCAACCGCTCTTGCCCATTCATCTTTATCTCTAAGTGTCTCTACGTGTAACTTCACTTGAAGAGAGTGAAAGTATGTACACTCACTCTTCGACTAGTGTACGCAGAACCTTAGAATGGACTGAAGAAAATCTCTTTCATCGCCCGTACTCTAATCAAATACTACATATTCTTTTCATAATTTGTGTGAAAATCTATTCCATAATTTTTCATAAAATAAAATAATTGATATTCTTTTTATCATAAAGTGTATAGTAGGCCAGGCTTATTAAGAATTTGGAAAATAGTACATTTTCTAGAATGACATTTAACTGAATCGAGTGAAATAAAATTAAAAATTTTAATAAACATAGTATATGAATGAATAAGCCATTAAATTAGGGAAACAATGCTATTTTTATATAATACGCATTAGTTCTGTGACTAGTGTTGTTCATTTTAAATTGAATACTTACTATATAGATGTGCTGTAATGTAAAAGAATTGTATATATATATACACATAAAGTGTTACAAATTGTATTGTCGGAATCTAATGAAGATGTCGAATTAATTTTTTTTTAATTGAATGGTTAAGGAAGGCTAATATTTTAGTATGTATTAAATTTTTTTGGAGTAATTTCTTGAGGTAGAAAAGGGGGCCCTCTACATTTTTTTAAAATGGAGAGTATTATTGATTTTTTATAATTATGATATCTCTCATTAAACTCTCATTAAACTTATGCTGATAAAATCTTTTCTTCGAATATCTCCTAAATTATTTGACTGTATCGAAAAACATGTTATACAAAACCTGTAGATCTGAACGAACTACGTTTTTTTATGTTGTACTACTTTTTTTGTAAAAACAACGATTTTCGAAAAAATTTAGATAAATGTCAGAGCAAAGTCAGAAAGTTTTTTCTGAAATTAGAAAACTGAAGTGCGTTTTCATCATCTTTCATCGACAAACATATCATATATTCATATTATTATGAAGGAATTTGCATGTTTCCTTTATTAGAAGTCAAAAAAATTTGCAGATTCCACTTTATTAAGGTCTTATAACGAGAACTACGTTTCGGAAAGTCCTTTACAATGAACCATCAAATAAATGTGAGCGAATCCACTCAAAATAGAATATTTTCTCGGAAACGACAAACAGATGTTTACAACAATTGACCAACTCGTGCTCAACTTGCAAAGATCTTTTATTTATGTTTACGTTCAGTAAATTGACAAAAGCGAAAAAGCGTAAAAATTTGTCGAACAATGTTATTCAAATTATTATACTTTTTAAAATCTCTATTATATAAATCTGCAACTTCAGAAAAATAATATTTCTCAGACATTGGTCATAGTATTCTGTATGTATCAAATATGTGCGGTTTTGTTATGTAAGTAAAAACTTCAAGACTGCTTTAATTGCAGCAAAAATGTAGCGTCCCATAAATGCTTAACAATTCAATTTGAAGAAAGTTTGTCAAAATATTAATTTATAATTCACGAAATTAGTACAATTGAATAGAAATGAAGATGCCTTGAATTTCCTTGAAGACTCTCGTGCCAATGAGAGAGCATTTCCGTAAATTATAAAGCCAATCTATTAAAGGTTCTATCTGCGCGTCACCTCAGTACTGTTTTAACTGTGGATTTTAAGGAAAAGCAGGACTGTGCCACTCACTTCTTGGATCTTGTATGTCTGAGAAAATGTCCAATGCCGCCACCCTTCACAGACTTCCTTTGCGATTCCTTGGAAGTGCGACAAAATTACCTTTCCCTTTGGACGAGTGGTTAATTAAATTTCTTCATCTTTCTTTTCTCTCCCAGGCAGGTGTGCCATTAACGTCGGACTGGTTTGGTGAAATTTTCTGCATTTGACTGTTCGGCCTATATATTTAACATGAGTTATAAATATTAATATGAACCGCAGCTTCCATTTCGATATTCGTGTTCAGACATGTTTCACTAGGTTATTATTACTTCTCATTCAGCAATTAGCTAATTGAAATCAACCGTTCCATATTCTTACTTACTCTGCTGTGAATAAATTCTCCGACAGCTTTAGTTTAGACAATACTAATAATACTTGTAGTAATAAACACTACTTATTCACCCTCGTGGATCGTAATTGGACTTAACTTAACCTAACTTAACTATCTTAACCTAAGCAATCAATACATACTTGTACATTCGTTTACCAATCATTCCTTCTATCTCCTCACTTCTCCTATTCCTCATTACTAGGGGTGTGCGAGTACCCGAGCCTCGGGTCGAGTCGGACAATGATCGAGTCGGGTTGGGTCGGGATCCTGAAAGTTTACAAACTTCGGGTACCGAAGTGGTAATCTTAAGAAGTGCTAACCTAACCTAACCTATCTCACACTTCGCCATTTTCTTTTCTTTTGCAGTCTTTCCACCCTTCTCTTTTCGTCCGGCATTTGGTCGGAATTGTGATAAACAATAATAAAAATTGATTTTTACAACTTTTTTAGCGTGGCCAATAACGAAAATTTAAAAGATGCGTTTTGTAAACTCGTATGAATTATGTACGTTCTGAAAATTACATTGAAATTGGTTAATTGGTTTACGAATTATAATCTACCAAAAGTGCTAAAGAGGCCGAAAATCATGAAAAATTGCAATTTCTACCACTTTTGATCGTTTATAATTCGTAAACCAATTAACCAATTTCAATGTAATTTTCAGAACGTATAATTCATACGAGTTTACAAAACACTTTTTTTCAATTTTCGTTATCGGCCTAGCTAAAAAAGATGTAAAAATCAATTTTTACCGATCAAATGCAATTTTTAAAATCATTTATTAGACGACATTTGCTAAACTAATTCTTCTAGCCTTACAGAGAAATTGAAGTCGTTTGGTCCATTCATAAAAAAGTTATTCTGATTTAAAGTGTATGGAATAAGTAATGCTCCTCATTGTATGAATAGACCGCGGATTTGATGCCATTTATGAGAAAAATGGGTAAGCACAATTTAAAGCAGTGGACATATTAAAACGATTTAAAGACATCAGTGTATTGGTTTCAGCTTAATTAAAAGAAGAAAGAAATGTTTATTTCGATCCTGTGTCTTGCAATCAACGCAAACATTTTTTAGTTTGCATACAGATCCGCAGTCTAATTATGAATTAGTCGTTTTTTGCATCATTGTCGTCACTACACTTGACCCTTCTTACACGCGCCAATACAGACATAAAAATATGTCTTTGTGGATTACTCGTGACATGCAAGAGACATATAAATGTGTTTTTATACATTGTATGAATAATAATGATATCAATAATTATAAAATAATTATAATATAGATATAATTATAAGTGATACATTGTATTATAAAAATTTTTGCTTTGTAGATGAAAATCTGGAAGTATTACAACCGCACGCACACGCATTAATAGATTATTATGAATATTTATATTATTAATATTGATGTTAATGATAATGGGTTAACTCGAAGACAAAGTAAAATCGCAATTTTTTGTTCTCCATTTTCGTGATATATTGTCATTAAAATCATCCCTTGAATTTTGTTTGCCTTAAGGGAGTAGACTCGTTTCTCCAGGATTGCAAGGGTGCGGGATGTACCTTCTGATTTCTCGATAATGCATGCGATACAGGTTTTCCAGTAGTCATAAGCGTCCTATTTTAAAAAGTCCTATTTTTCGAGACGTAATTTACGTTATTCGGCTGCGTAATGTGCATTACATATTCAGAAGCATACAGCTGAGCATGTAGCTACTTTCGAATATTATTCCGAAATGCACCGGTGGCCGATCGATATGAAATTTGGAGCCTGTTATGAAGAATGTGGAAGGACCACAAATATACAATTTTAACTTCGTGAAATTTTTAGTTTTTGTGAAATTCGTGAAAAACTGCTGCTACTACACATTGAATTTTGTGTATACGTGCACGTCTATGCTGTGCGTGTGCGTCAGCATGATGCAACCGCTCGTCAACTGTTTCTATAGATATATCACTACGATCGTTGAACGATCTATATCAGGCATGTCCAAACATTGCTCGATCGGAGGCATATTCAAGGGAGACGCCCACTTTTCCTGCCCGCGGAGCTCCTCAGGCCCGTAGGTACCGTATGCCGTATGCACTGCGCGTGGCGCGTTGGGGCGACTCATCACCTCAGCATTTGAAATTACAAACGCCCCATCAGTCAATTTCCGAATTGTGTAGCCATGTAGATTCTTTTCGTAGAAAGCTAGAACTTTTCCGAAATCATTTTAATGCACAAGAAATAATATTTTTCTTTTTCCCCTCTTGCGAATTAATTTTTAAAGAATTTCATACTCAATGTGATTTTAAGAATCATTTGCATATTCTTAAATCGGTGATAAATCAGTTCGAAAATCGTTTCACTGACTTCGATTCGATTAGAAATGGTCTACTCCTTTTTGAGAATCCCTTATCCGTTAGAATCGAAGAACAACTCGTCGAATATCAACAAGAATCGTGCGATCTTCAGCATGACATTTCTTTGAAAACGAGGAAAGGTAAAGGAGCTGAATTTTTTAAAATTTTAAATGAACGAAGTCCTGGTTTTATGAAATTTCGCGATCCGAATTTTTTCAATGTTCGGATCAACTTATTTATGCGAATGTTCGTTTCCGAAAATGCGTAGTATTAAAACAGAACAGCGTACACTGCTGAATGATTCCTCGCTATCATCTTTGATGCGAATATCGACGTCCAACCTTCCCTTCGTTTTTTCAGATTTGCCAAGGAGTTCCAATGAATGTGCGTAATAGTCAAGCTTACCTAATTCTCAATAAAATTTTGACAGTATAGTATAGTAGTAAACTATTTTCCAAATTGACTTTATCAAAATTATCGTGCGACGTAGTGGAATAGGCCTACAGGGGATACCACTGAAAAAAAACGCATTCACCATAGTACCTCATAGGTGTTGTGGAAACCTATGGGTACGAGAGTCGCCCGAACGCGCCACGCGCAGTGCATACGCCATACGGTACGTACGGGCCTGAGGAGCTCCGCGGACTATGGTCGCTACGGGGAGAGAGACGCGCGAGCAGGAAAAGTGGGCGTCTCCCTTGAATATGCCTCCGATCGAGTAAAGTTTGGACATGCCTGATCTATATCAAGCATGTCCAGATCGTTGCTCGATCGTAGTCATTCTCAAGAAATACCCCCACTTCTTCGTGGGAGAAGTGGGGGTATTTCTTGAGAATGCCTCCGATCGAGCAACGAACTGACTATATACCGCGTGAACTTTGTAAAACATATGATGATGAAGAGTGAGTAGCGAGTGTACACATTACGACGAAACTACACACATCCACACAGCGTTTCTCAGAAGAAACGGCGGTAGTTATTTAGAAAGAGGAACTCCTCTCCGATTTTGATGAAATTTAAATATGCTATAGATTTCGACATTTTGAACAACTTTTTCCTTTTTACGTATAAGGTGAGCTTTCAATTTTGAAAGGCTACTCCCGGATTTTCATATGCGTGGTCGGGTCGGCCAAACGACCGGCCCTCTACGCCCCGTGCACGACCTAACCACAACTCATTCTATTCGCATGATTTTTCCATTACTAGTTCAAATTCTGGATGACGGCTACAATACGGTGGGTGTGTGTGGTATTGTCGTAATATGTACTCATTCTTCATCATCATACGTTTGAAAAAGTTCACGCGGTATATATGTAGATCGTTCGACGATCGTAGTGGTATATCTGTAGAAGTAGTAACAGTTGACGAGCGGTCGCATCATGCTGACGCATACGCACAGCACGGACGTGCACGTATAGGCAAAATTCAATGTAGTAGTAGCTGTAGCTTTTCAAAAAAATTGCCAAAGTTAAAATTTTATAACTAAGGTCCTTCCCTATCTCTCATAATACCCACCAAGTTTCATCTCGATCGGCCACCGGTGCCTTTCGGAAGTACAGCCCTATATTCATAAAGCTGCGACAATTACATGCTGCCAAATAATGCAAATTACGCCTCGTAAACGTAAAAACAGGGCTTTTGAAGGCGATTGCGGCCTAGATTGATCAGTTATCTAGCGCTTTTGACTACTGAAAAATCTCATCGCATGCATTATCGAGAAATGAGATAGCGCATCCCGCACTCTTGCAATCCTGGAAACGAGTCTACCCCCTTAACGCCAAACACCTAGTATATTTATATATTGTTTCTTATTTGTACATAATTCGAAAAATTTGAAATGAACCACGCTTATTATTTCGGTAAGTAGTTTATATTAAACAATATTCAACAAACATGGTAATTCGTTAGTTTAAAAAATATTAACAAAACTATAGTCGTGTGGAATATATTGATATTAGCTGTTTTTTTGTTAATAATTTCAGTTGTGTCATTTTATGGTAAATATTACCTTGGGTGACAGTTTTTAACTAACCAGTTATGTGGATTTATCTAGGACGGTTCCTTCCAGAGATGATCTCGAACATCTGTTCGCCATCCGTAACAGAACCAGTAAAGAACATTATTTTATGTATAGTTATGTTTCAGTTTATTGCATGTATAGTGGTAAAAAGCATAAATGATAATTAACGTCAATCTGACAATAATTTTTACGTGTATACGGAAAGTAACATTCAGTACAATGGAAAATTCCATAGAAAAGTATAAAACCAATAATTTTAAATAAAACCGGTTGCTTAGATCTTATAAAAATCACTAAAATAATTTGAATCATATTTACTAAAAACTGTTATATATGAATTATGAACTGAAATGATACCAAATAATGGAGGAGAAATCGTGTATCAACATCTTCAATTTTTAATATTTTTCAACAATTTTGAATTTTATCTATTCAATTTTTAATTTCATCTATTTAATTTCGCTATAAATACATAAAGATCCCCGCAGTCTACTGATCACTTTTCTCGTTTTTTGTCGCGCAAGGTAGCAGCTATCATTTCACAATTCATTAAAAATGTAACGTGTCCCAATGTTGAGCAGTTGCCCATGGGATCAGAAACGCTAATCTGTACTGTACAGTGTATGTATAAATCGCCATAAACGTTCAAACAACTGGAAAAAGCTACATCTTTTTACTCATATGTACGAGTATTACTTACGTGCAATCACCTTTAGAGCTCTATAGGCGGTATCTTATCAAGCGGCGATTGTATTGTAAAACTACAGATACAGAAAGGAAGTAATACAAGTTCAGGATTGAAAGTGATTAGTAGACTGCGGATGTTTATGCAATTTTCAATGTTTGTAGACAAAGGGTCTAGCCGGATAAGCATGGGCCAGCGGCCCTCGCTCCGATTTTCCTGATACCTGTTTTAAAACATCGTTTTATGTCTAAAACAACACTGTGTAAAATTTCAAATGTCTACCCCCACCGATAAGGGTGATATTGGGATTAATTCCCCCGCACTTAAATGCAATTTGCTCTAAAACGAGAAGAGATATCGACATAGGATGAACGACAAACAGAAGATATGGATACACTTTATATTTCAGATTTTTTTCAGAATTTTTTGCTAATTATTTATAGTTTAAATCAAATAATTTATTTTTTGGGAATTTTTTTTACCATCTTCCCCTGGGTTGACACTCACCAAAAAATTCTAAAATATTGCTACGATGCTAAACTATTTTTCATAAAAATCTCAGAAGTGTCCGTTTGGTGGAACAGTGTAAAAAAAATAAAGTATGCCGGCGAACGCTCGTAACGGCGCAGCGATCGAGTCCACTTGCGGTGGCTAGCGATGGGAGCGAACGGGAAGTCAGCGCCTGTACGGAAGAGCTGATAAATGTAGATATGCGACTAAATCTTCTAATATATGATTATAGTTGGACGTCTAAACAATTATATTTTAGGAAATAGCTTACATCGATGAAGAAAATGCGTGCAAAAGGTATGATTGCGTAACAACAATAATTTTTTCTTTTATTATTGCAATCCAGCCGATGAATAGAACCGCGCTCTTTCTGAACGTGTTTGACCAAACGAATGAGCGTGTGACCAAATAACATTGTAACGTCGGCTAGCGATCAAGCAATATGCCGACTTTGCGGCATGTTCAAAAGCGGCTTGCCGCGAAAAAATTATTGTTGTTACGCAATCATACCTTCGCAGTCTTGGTACACGCGCAAGATATTATTATTTCACAGTGTTCAGAATTTGAGCGCAGAAATACAAAGCATCGCATTGCATTATAGTAAAGTAATGAGGAGTAAAAAAAAAAGAATAAATCCATTATATAGGCGTAAATATTAAAAATTAGATTTATATTTCCGCAAAATTAGAAACATGTAAAACATTTTAATCTATATGATAATTACAAATTAATAATTATGTTTGTTTTATAGAATATTGAATTGCAAACAATAAAAATCGTTTAGTTTATAAATAAATATAAAAAAAGAAAAAAACAAGAAAATAAATTTTTGACTCGAGGAGGATTCGAACTCTCGAGTCCTCCGCAGCATCGGGCAGAACCTCTAACACCGTAACCATACAACATAGTTGTGAGAAGGTTCTTCTTTCTGTTACTTGAAAGCAACAAACTAGCTTTACACGCATTTTTCTTCATCGATGTAAGCTATTTCCTAAAATATAATTGTTTAGACTTCCAACTGTATTCATGTATTAGAAGATTTAGTCGCATATCTACATGTGTCAGCTCTTCCGTACAGGCGCTGACTTCCCGTTCGCTCCCATCGCTAGCCACCGCAAGTGGACTCGATCGCTGCGCCGTTACGAGCGCTCGCCGGCATACTTTATTTTTTTTGACACTGTTCCACCAAACGGACACTTCTGAGATTTTTGTGAAAAATAGTTTAGCATCGTAGCAATATTTTAGAATTTTTTGGTGGGTGTCAACCCAGGGGAAGATGGTTAAAAAAATTCCCAAAAAATTAATTAGTTGTTTTCAACTATAAATAATTAGCAAAAAATTCTGAAAAAAATCTTAAATATAGAGTGTATCCATATCTTTTGTTTGCCGTTCATCCTATATCGATATCTCTTTAGAGCAAATTGTTTTAGAGCAAATTGCATTTAAGTGCTTGGGAAATAATCCCAATATCACCCTTATCGGTGGGGGTAGACATGTGAAATTTTACACAATGTTTTTTCAGACATAAAACGATGTTTTAAAACAGGAATCAGGAAAATCGGAGCGGGGGCCGCTGGCCCATGCTTATCCGGCTAGACCCTTTGATGAAAGTAATACCAAATAAAATCCTATTTTCATTGGTAATAACTAGACTGCGGATGTTTATGCATTTATGGCTTATAAAAATGTTCAAAAAATGCTGGAGCATTACATTCCACAGAATTTAGTACGGTTTTTATTTATTTGGATCAACAAATGCTATTACCAATGAACATAGAACTTTATTTGGTATCACTTTCTTAAAATTTGTCTACAAACAGAAAATTGAAAAAACAGCCGCAGTCTAGTAATAACATTTTTAGGTCCAAAAAAAATAAATAAAAATCGTACCATATTGTGACGGATTTAATACTTCAGCGTCTTTTGAAAATTTGTATAAATCATAAATGCATACAGATCCGCAGTCTAGTGATTAGATTGTGAAAACATGTGTTTCGTCATATAAATTAATGAACAACTGTTTATTGTACGTAAACATTGTAAGTTCTTGGAACAAGTTCTTCATTTAATGAGAGATATAGGTAATATTACTCACAACGCTACGTAGGTACATGATATCTTGCAATTGATGACACAACCAGGAAAAGGTATTCTATATGTATAACAAAAACATAGACTAAAATTCTCTTACACAAAGTCTGCCCTCCTATTTCCTCGGAAACTAGCTTCGCAAGAAAAAAGTTTTGTTTAGTTAGTTGTTTAGTTTCGTTTGTTTAGAATAAAATGAACGTCTTTCCGAATATACCGGCAGTAACAAGACACGCTATGTATGTATGTATGCAGTGGATCATATTGTTGGGCGTTTCAATTTGATCCGCTATTAATCAAAAATTTGTCATGGTTCTTTGCTGTACGCATTCATTAATCTCTGATACACGCAAAAACTACATCGTATTATAGTGCCACATTCTGCTGAAAAAATCTCACCTATCTAGTGCACAGTATACCGTAGAAATTAGTATTCAAAAGGACGATAATATCATGTGAACGGACTCTTTTCGTCTCAAGGAACTTACAGAGTATTGATTTTACTAAACCTTTAGGTAAACTGTACTGAGCACACAAGTCTCGTCTGATCGACGAATTAACGCCGATCAACTTTTCTGAACGATTCCCACCCCACGTTTAGTATCATCAAACTCTATCCACTTCCTTCGCAGTTCAAACTAAAAGTATATGCGACCCTTTGAGCTAATGAAACGAAATACAAATAACTTTACGAAACTGTACAAGTACTATTTCATCGTAATAACTGGACCGCCTATTTTAGATGCGTTTAAGCATTAAAAAATGTGTACGCAAAAAAACTGATAACGGCCAGAATGTTTCGTATGTTATAATTTTAGACTGCGGATCTTTATGCATTTATGAAGAAATTGGTTGGGTGAAATATAAAACAGTAAAGGATTAGAAAAATTTAAGAATATTGTGATGTTGTTTTTAGTGTAACAAAGATATTACGGGATAAAATCAATCATTATTTTACTCCTGCTGCTCACAATCAATGCAGAACATTTTTATTTTGTAAATAAAAGTCTAGTGATAATTAGTGGACTGCGGATATTTATGCAATATAGGTTTTCATATATGTATATTTTACATTGAAGACAGATGACTGATTATGTTACATATTTCCTGCACAGTTTGCAGACTTTTCTTTTGTTATCGATCATTTTACAACAGTTTACGAATTATTAATTATGATTGCCACATACGCCTGTTTAACATCATTTGAATTCGCCATCGGCAATATACATAGAGGAAATGTAAATAGTAGTAACGTTCGTCATAGAATAATGGAAATGTATCGAGATATTAGTGTAATTTCATCGTTTTCAGAGTACTGGTCGTTAGAAATATTTATTAATTTTGGTACAGTGCAGGGCATTCGAAGGGATATAGCGAATCAATAAATTTGAATTTCTGTAGATGAAAGTATAAACAATGCTGTATCGGTCACTTAATTATTGGAAAAATCTGCGCAAAAGAAGCATCATGCAACATCGATGGATTCGTCGATTCAAAGATTCAAATTTTATGGCTAAACAGGGAAAATTACTGTATTAAAAGACTTTCGATCCTCGTGACAGATACATGTCAGACACCATACATGTTAAAAATAAATAAAATTGTAAAACGACTCTACCCAAAAATTTTATCATAATGTACACCTCGGTATACCGCTTTCTAAACTATGCCAGCTACAGTAAAGTCGCGATATTTTCCAACGGCTGTGTTCTGCACGGAGACATATCGTGTAGGGACATTATTTTTTTATGACTGCGTCTACCGCGCTGACCCCGTCGAGAGTACAATCGAAGCCGTACGTTGAAAAGAACAGCATGTAAATACGGATCGCGCGGCCGAAGCGTATCGGGGTGAACCACTACTAATCCAATTACAAAACTTCTTTATTTTTCATTATTTTTTTATGGGACTTTCGCCAACTTATTTCTGGCATTTTTCTGATTAAAACGACACCAAACACGATATAATTTCAACTGTATTTAGTAGTTTAATCGACGATGAAAGTTTCGGGCGCAAGTTGAGTGTACGCACTGTTCTTCTGTATGGTCGGCAAACTTCAAATAACGTAGTACCTGTAGGTAATTACGCAATCATTGATACTTCAGAGCGCCAAGGTTTTATCGCTCTCACAGGGAATAGTGTAATATCATTAATATTATAATATCTATATTTGTGTTAGCATATTGTTTATATATTTTCTGCACAGTTCTCGTACATTCTTTGCATATTTATTGCGTATGTGGATCCATTTTAATTGCATAAAAATCCGCAGTCTAGTTATTATTATGTTATTAATCACTAGACAGCAGATTTTATATGCATTTATGACAAAAACGAGTACGTGTAATTATAAAAAAATTAAAAACATTACACGAATTTAAAAATACTTTTATATACAGCGAGTCACGAAAGTATTCGAACGCCCTGAAATGAAAAGTTTCGCGCTTAAAAAATATAAGTCACATTACGAATTATAAAATACTTTTATTCCTGTAGTAACATATAAGTATCATGATTATACATGTTAAATTTAAACTGTCTTTGATAACATAAACAATACTTACAAAACATTTCTTAGTAACATCGGCAAAATAAACGCCATATAAGTATTCGAACGATGAAACTTGTAATACAAAACAAGCCTTGAATGTTACAAACTGTATACATTGGCTTTCTCAGTTGGCATTATACACTTTCCACGTTCAGTGCCGCGAGTATTACTAAGATTGTAAAAGTTATATTAATAATGCACACCAAAAATCAGAAACAAGCATCACTGATAGGAAATTGATAATTAAATGGCATAATGAAGACAAAAGCTATGGTGAAATAGCTCAATTATTAGGAAGAAGTAAATCTACCGTTTATTACATAGTGAAAAAGTTAAAAACCACTGGAATCCTTCAGGATAAAGTCCGTTCTGGCCGGCCCAAGAAATTAACGAAGATGGAAGAAAATACAATTGTGCGTGGAATAAAAAAAGACCTTACAATTTCTGGTCCAAAACATGCAACACTAGTTGCCAATAAATTTAAAAAAACAAGTACACCCTGAACTTTGTCGAAGAATCCTTCGTGAAAATGATTTTCATGGTTGTATTTCTCGAAAGAAGCCGTTTATTAGCAAAATTAATAAGCAGAAGTGACTAAATTTTGCTAAAAAATATGTCAATAAAGATAAAGATTTTTGGAATCGCGTTATATTCTCTGACGAAAGCAAATTTAACATATTTGGACCGGATGGATGCCACAAAATTTGGAGATTAGCAAATAGAGAAATAGATCTTAAAAATCTGCGTCCAACGGTGAAACATGGGGGTGGATCGATAATGGTATGGGGGTGTATGGGAGCCAACAGCGTTGGAAACCTCGTTATTATCGAAGGAATATAAGATAAATATAAATATCTTCAAATGTTAAAAGATAATTTGAAACATACTGCACATATTGTTAAACAATGGATCATATACAATATACTCCACGTTTTAGAAACACCCCCACGAAGTCCGGACATCAAACCCATAGAACACTTATGGGCAGAAATCGGCAGGCAACTTAGTAAATATAATACTAATTCCAAGGAAGCATTAGAAACCAATATTTTTGAAGTTTGGAACAGTATAAAAAGAAAGATATTACTGAAAATTTGGTTGACAGCATGCAACGATGTTTGCAAGCCGTAATAAGTGCTCACGGCGGTTCGACAAAAACACTGTAAGTATTTAGCCGATGTTACTAAGAAATATTTTATAAGTATTGTTTTTGTTATCAGAGGACTTTAAATTTACCCAGTTAACTGCGTTCGACGCGTATACACGTCAATCCAGAACTCTATTGCGGTGCAATAACAATAAACTTTTCAAGAATGAATTGTTAATTTTTTATCAAATAAAAATGTAATTCTTCCTCGTTTATCGTAAAATTTATAATAGGACCATTTGCTCTGCGTTCGACGTGTATACTCGTCATTGCTTGATTTTAATACCGCACTCAGTCGGGGATTTTTAAAACTAAATTCCGCAGTTAAGAGAAATCAACTATAGAAATCAAATATTTTGTAATTCGTAATATGACTCAAATTTTTAGGCGTGAAACTTTTCATTTCAAAGCGTTCGAATACTTTCGCGACTCAGTGTAATTTTGAACCTATTGAACATATTAAAAGAGAAAATAAATTTCTATGTCACTCCGGTTTGTTCCGATTCAGGTGGAAAATTTTTATTTTGCATAAAGGGCCGCTGTCTATTAATCACAATACTATTATCACCAACGACATGCCCAGTAATTACTAACTATTGTACGTACAAACTCGTGTGTTGCATACTGAACATCTTATAAAATATTTAATGTTTTTTCCAAATTTTGTACGTCTTTTTAGTAGACACTTTCAGAAAATCATTTGTCTAACATAGGTATAGAAACAGATTCTGCGTGAGTCCGACTTTTTACGTAATTTAGTAATTTTCTCTTATATTTCACACGTTTTACTTATTTAAATCTACAGGGTGGTTCACCAGATATTACCACCTCGATTTTCGTCATTATTATTATCCGTAGCGACGAATGTTATAAGGCTGAATGGTTTCGAGAGATACATACTTTGATGTTGTGAGTTTTTTTTGTAGGTGAACTCATAGAAGAGATATGAAGGTCATCAGTATTTTTAAAAATGGGATCGTATGTTGTTTCCTGCACCAATCGATGAAGCTTCATATTCACTACAAAAAAGTGTTAACCTATTAATATCGAAAAACCATTAGTTAAGGAGATATTTTATTTTTAGTGTTGTTATAAAATCACGACTCTCTTAATAATGTTGTAATGATTTTACTCACAGAAAAGGTTCAATATGGCGACCGTTTACATCGCGACATTTACATTTACATCGCGAATAGAGAATCTATAATGATTGTTTTACATAAAACTGGTGGTATGTTATTACATTCAGTGATGATACGATCTTTCGTATCAGCAATTGTAGTAGGAGCCTCAGTGTATACTTTATTTTTCAAGTAACCCCACAAGAAAATGTCGAGGGGTGTTAAATCAGGTGATCTTGCCAGAAAATGAATGGGACCACCTCGTCCTATCCAACGATTCGGAAATATTTGTTTTGATGCATTTCTTGTTATTCTTTCATAATGTGCAGGACAACCATCCTGTTGAAGCCACATTGTTTGTCGAATATGCAATGAACAATCATAACATTATCAAGAGAGTTGTGATTTCGTAACAACACTAAAAATAAAATATCTCCTTAACTAATGGTTTTTAGATATTAATAGTTTATAATAATAATTCATAATAGTTCATCAATTAGTGCAGAAAAATACATACGATCCCATTTAAAAAAATACAGATGATTTCATATTTCTTCTACGCGTTCACCTACAAAAAAACTCACAACACCAAAGTATGCGTCTCTCGAAGCCATTCAATCTTATATAAAGATTCTTCGCTACGAATAATAATAATGAGGCAAATCGAGGTGGTAATATCTGGTGAACCACTCTGTATATTATAAATGTATTGTACTAGTACACAGCATTTGTTTGTAGCAAATAGATACTTGAATGCTTGGCATTCATCGAAATATTTTCGAAGTGGATTCTAAACAAGAGGAAGAAATATGAAGAATAATATTGCGTTGATGCACATTGTCAAGTAAAAACAGTAATTCATTATTTAGACTGTAAGTAACTGGGCAACTAACATGTGGGCGAAAAGCATTAGCGTATGATGCTTGTAACACAAACGCAGGACAGAGAATGAAGGGACTAAGAGAGATGAAATGAAGCACGTTGTTGTAACTTTGCTTTCTAGCTCTCAGAAGCAATTCGCGTCCACCAGGTGGTTCATCAGACGACTCTGTGGCAAATGCGAGGTTACTTCTATCCTCTTCATCCCTTCGTTCATCTGTACTTTCTCTAGAGGTCATCAACTCTGTGTTTCCCTTCCTCAAATATAGAGGAACCCGCACTTTCTCTCTTCCTTCGCTCCCACTTCACTAGACAAGGCTGACCTTTACTCGTTTGACCAGAGAGGCCAGATCCGCTTACGTTGGTACGATTTGAGATTCCGTAAATCCACCAAAAGTTTGACCTACGTCACTGGCTTTCCACTTATCTGGCAAATATACAAGGTTCGTGGGAACTATTGCGTCTATACAGTGCCCGGTACGGTGAACTGCAATGGGAGTCGGAACGATGTATCGATGTTGTATGTACATGCATTCAATAATGTGACGAAAGCACATAGCTATTGTGAGGTGTAGAATAAAATTCAGGTATTTTACATTTTATAAAGACAAACAGATACAGTGTTTCGAACAATGTAGTAATACTAGCAGGTCAAAATCCAAAATTATCGTCACAACTTTCAGAAAATTTTAAACTACAATACGAGGTGTGTTAAAAAAATAACGGGAATTTTTTTTCGTGGGTCGTATTAGTACGATTCTTTGTTGTGTTGGTAAACATGTCTGATAAGTGTCTGTACATTGGTTGTACTATCCGATGTTTAGTCTATTGTCAGCTTTCGAAAAGGTTACATGTGTTCTGGTACGATCAGCGATTGTTTGTGACGAAACAATTCATGGCTTTTGCACCACAATTATATGTATATTACATGTATACCCGCTCACACTTCATTGATTGTTCGTGATTTTTTGGCCAAAACAATTTTTTTTTGTTCCCAAAAATAAGGAGAACCTTAAAGGGTCGTCGTTTTTCAAACATAGTAGAGATTAAAAGCGCAACGCAGAAAGGGGTAAAAGCTATCACAAAGATCGAGTTCCAGAAGTGTTTCAGGGATTAGAATATGCGCTGGCGTGAATGTGTAATATCTAATGGAGACTATTTTAAAGAGGATAACGTTCATGTACATGAATAAATAACATTTTTTCCGAAAAATGAAAATTCCTGTTATTTTTTTATCAAACCTCGTACTTTTAAAATTATTTTTATACATAAACGGTAAAAAATAAGTTTTTATATGCATCTAATTTGTTGTGTAACAAACTGATAGAAAAACTTTTCGTTTATTATACAGTACTCTATCTAGTCTATGATATATTTTAAACTGCTTCAGCAAACTCCTTACTATTAATTTTGGATTATGAATAACCTGTTTTATATTGACTTTAGCATAGTCCCACAGAATATTGAAGCGAAAGTATGTTATTTTCGTTTGTATCATTAATAAATTATCAAATTACCAATTACGAGTAATATACAATATCCATGCAGCGCCGTGAAACACTTAATTGTTAATTATTATTCAGACTTGTCTCTTTTAATTATTGCTAATTTTAATATGCATAGCAGTGTGTGAATGACAGAGATCACTATTTCACGTGTATATGTCATTTACACATTCAAGTGTGTTGGTTTTTTGGAGCGAATCTTACGATTTACTTTTGACAAGACACTGATATATTTGACGAGACGGAGACAATTTACACTCTTGACGTTTATACATAATTATGTTGATCATAGTGTAATCTATATCTCTCAGCAATTCGTATTCGCGTGTAGCGTACTCGTAATGTTCGCTCTACCTAGTTGGATCACGCGTGACACGTGCCGCGAAATTCGACACCGGACCACAAAAAATTATCATCTTTAGTGGTTGATAGTACAGGTTGAGGCACTAACTACTGCCACCTACAATACCTCCGATAGTATTGTAGTAGTAGAAAGGTTTTCGATATAAAAGTCCCATCGGACAACAGGGGCCGTAGTGTGGCCTTAATGTTTTGTTGCTAGATGGGGTCGCTTCAGAGGTATGAAGGTCACCTTTGTTTTTTTTAAAAAGAATGCAACGTTTTGTTACCTGTTTTCTGATACCGACTATTGAGACGAATCCAACGAGGTGCCACATTAAGGTCTTTGAAGGTCAGTAAAGGTAATTTATGTAAGAGTAGAAATGTTTAAAATAACTAAATCTTTATTAATGAGAATAAAGAATAACACAACTTCAATTAACATAAAACAAGACACAATGCAACACACCGAATAAACATACAATTCTGTCACCCTAATTCGTATTCGTAGTCCGTATTTGTATTGTATCGTATCGTATCGTAACGTATCGTAATCAATGAGTTCTGTCATGCGTTTGTGGTACCATGAAACTGTCCCCGCGGCGCGGACGCATCCTCTTTATATGTTCCGCGGTAGAACTTTCTGGAAATTAATCAATCGTTTGTTTACGTTTTTGATTTGTCGCGGCGTTCGCACATAAAAACACACACACACACACACGTTTATACGCAGGAGAGTTCTAGAAGTTAGGCATCCTACACTTATGACAAGAAAGGCCAAATAAACTTGCATTTACCGAAGGTGTTCAAACTAATTGCCATTGGTATCAATGGAATGCTGCAATCTTATAAACGTTTGACGATGGTAAAAATTGTAGATTTTCGCGATTTTCGCGAACTTTAACTGCAATAATCCTAAGTTTTTCCCCGCATCAACAGATTTCGATCAAACTTTTAGAATGCATATAATTGACACAGATCTACAAAACGTTCTCTTAAAATTTTCAATGCAGGCCCACATAAAAAAGTTGTAAAATGCAGCTTTTAGAATTTTCCATACTATTCCGACCAATTGCAATTATTGAAAAAATTTCTTTTCACAACATGTAGTAAACTAATTGCTGAAAGTTCAAATCATATAGTCCAATATTTAAAAAGTTGTCATTTTCTTGAGAGCGTCCAAATATTAATGAGAGTCACTGTATGTACATCAAACCATTAAGTAATATCTCGTACAAAAGTTAATCGGGAATAGAGAAAGTTCTTTAATACAGAGCATTGTTTTCAAGAAAAGAATCCATTTTACCCTCCATTTTTTAAACTCCATTTTAGTGCACCCTTTAAATCAATAAATTTTTTAAAATTGTACCAAACGACCTGATTTTTTATAATCAATTAGAAACATTTGTTTGCGAAATGATATGCAAGAAAGATTTTCCAAAAATTATAATTTACAAAGTTGCATGCAGAAATAAGAAAAGCATTTTTTAAAACTTTTTTATTTGGGCCTTAATGAAAATTTAAAATATATGTTTTGTAGATCTATGTTAGCTATACACATGCTGAAAATTTCATCGATATCGATTAACATACACACGAGCTACAAGCGGTTAATAATGCTGAAAATCGTAGTTTTACACGTCTATTGATTAATTTCTGCTTAAAATCCACAGAATCGTACATCTTTCGATACGTGTCGTTTTTCCCTGTGTCAACCGATTTATACCTGATTTATACACTTTACCTAAAGAATATAATATAAATATTAACAGTGTAATTTATAATTTCACAAATGTAACGTTACAAATCTTTTTCAAACTGTTTTTACAAATTCAAAAAATTATATTATAACCGTCAATTTTAAAGCTATTTTTACAATGAAGAATATTAACAAAATTAGCATTTTTATAAAATAATACTCTATTGTTATCTTTTCATTTAAATAAAAAGTTGTTTAATTTCTAGAAATAATGTTTCAAGATGAGAAAAACTTTATCTAAATCGTATTCGCAACTTCTTTTAATTTTAGAAACCCAAACAATATTAGGACTGTAATGATACTGCACATTATAATACCACGAATAGACTGACAACCAGACGTTTTATCGGGAATCTAATTATTGACGAAAATAATGAAGTAGGAGCGGGTAACAGGATATAAAAGAAGGGAAAATGCACTATCTCATTCGCTTCTGTGCGCGATATAACAGTCGGTATACACTTGATTCAACAAAGCAAATCAGAGTTCGACACGCGAAGTCGGTATGAAGCATCACGCGAGGTCACCTCCCTCGGTCAATCTTTTCCCTGACTTTCTTAGCCTTGCCCATGCTTCCTCCTAAAATTAGTGTCAAGCTAATTCCGAAGCAAAATTTAGAAAAGTTTTCTTTGATCGTGTGTCTCAATGCTACCCAACTCTCTACAATCAGACCTCTACCCTCTCACTCTGTTCCATTTTTCTTGTTGTACACTATTTCCGTGAAACGACAATTGCTTTAAATTGTAAGGTGCATTACGAGTGTTCTTACCGAGCAATTTTTTGGCTACCTAACTTTTATGAGAATAAATGTGCACGCAATTAAATGCTTTCAGATTATATCGAAGATTATTAGAAACTTCGTATGTTCCTCCTAATTATCATCGTACACTAGTTATTAGAATTATTAATCAAGAAAACTTATGTTAAAATGTCATACGTATCGATAAAAAGTACTTTCCATTAATGGAAACGTACATGACTTATTAAGAGAATGCAATTATTTAAAAAATTCACATCTATGTTTTTATCCATTTTTATTTTATCGTAAATACAATATTATTTAATGATTTTGAAAATAAAAACCAATTTGTTATATAAAAAGGGCGAAATATTCTACACCAATTGCATTATGTGTATTAATCTTGATAATGTATACTAATATACTTCTAATATACTGTAATATATACTATTCTTATACTATTTTCAACCTATTAAACATATTAAGGAAGAAAACAATTTTCTACTTCACTCCAGTTTGTTGCAAATCAGGTAGAACATTTTTATTTTACATATAGATCCGCTGTCTAATCATGATTAACCTTATAAAACCCAAGTCTCGAGCCACTGGCAACATCACTGAAAAAAGATGGAAAAATACATTTACGATTTCCGCCTCTTTTATATCAGTCGTGAAGTTAAAAATGACAATAAATAATGCTTTAAAAATTTTCTATTTTTCCGAGGTTCTCGAGGTCCGACTGACAGTTTTAAAAATTTTTTATGTTATATATGCATGAAAACAAAGTGATTAAATAAAAGAGACCGTTAAAATTTGAGGGGAGGACTCGACAAGTTCGAGCCCTGTTTTTTATAACAATACAGGAAATAACAATAATTTTCAATAATGAAAAAACGGAAAATAGTAACAATTATTTAAATGCATTGAAAACAAAATTGGATAGTTTGGTTGAATTCGATGAGCTTGAATGCGATCAATTTATTTGATCATATATATTGTAAAGCGTCAACAAAAATTGCATATGTATTATGTTACGGGCTTTATATGCTGGAAATTGTGAAAGAAAAATGTACAAAACATGTGCAACACGTATCGATACTTTAGATTCAAAATCAACAAATTGCAATAGGCCAGAAGCACCATTGGAAATATCAGAAGCAGAAAAAAATTAATCGATTCAAACATTTTGTGTATAGTTTATTTCATGAAATTAAGAAATATTTTGAACAAGCAATAGAATCAAGGTTCTGTAATATCTATGGAAGAATTATTAAAAACTTACTACGCTATTAAAAATAGTAATGTTTTTAAACAAAATATGGAAAAAAGATATTGGCAAAATTAGTATATATTTAATTTGTTTTTTGTAGTTTTTATAAATTTTATTCTTTACGTTCATTAATATATCTTATAAAACAAAATAAAAATCGTCTTTCTATTTTATTTATCCGTCATTTAATTAAGCTTCACAGCAATAAATACGAGAAGCTAATTCTCTATGTACAGTAAAGTCGATATTACTGTCCTCTGTTTACACCAGGTTCTATGTCCAGTGCCTACTCACTACTATTACATTTGTTTGACATTTCGATGTAAGTCTCTGGCTTTGTGGCAGTAAACTTTAAACTTTAAAGTAATCCTAGGAATTATAAACATCAAACAGGACAACAATTTCTTGCTGGTACTCGCACAGTGTGTTAGAAGAATATGTACATACATAGCAACATGATTAAATGGTGGAGATTATAAAAAAATTCGGGAGATCGTAAAACTTTTGGAACTTCAGATTGTTTACTAACAAGATAGAATAACAAACATTTTCGTAATAATGCGGGACTTGATCTAAATAGTATGGTGTCCCAACTAATTTGTTCACCCCGAGTAACTATCAAACGATACATTTTATGAAAATTGTAAAACGTGGAATTTAAATGTGAGAACTTTTTTGTGGATGGAGGCTTTCGGAGATTTCAAAGTCGCCTTTATTTTTTGTCTGTTCATGCACGACTCATTCTACTTCTTAAAAACTCTAGGTACGTGAATTTGACGGATTATTATTGAATTTACTCGGAAACGATACGTCAAATGAAAAAATTTATTCTATATTTTCGACTTATTTTCCTGTGTAGAATCATTCCCTCCACGTTTATACCATTTTAAGACACTCTGTAGACGTAAGGAATAAAATAGTTGGCGAATCTTTTAAATCGTTTTTTTTTAGATCTGTGTCAATTATACATATTCTGAAAATTTCATCAAAATCGGTAGATGCGGGGAAAAGCTACAAGCATTAAAAGGTACAAAAATCCATTGATTTATTTTAATTATAGGCTGAAAATCGTGAAAAACTGCAATTTGCACCATCTTTACTTTATAAACATAACTTTGTAGCTCGTTGCAACGCCAACCGATTTTGATGAAATTTTCAGAATATGTTTAATTGATACAGATCTACGAAACGTGATTTGCACAGACAACTTTGCACAGATTTTATGTTAATTATTTGGAACAATCCTGGGGAATGTCGTTAAAAATTTAACAGTCGAAAAGAAGAGCCTCCTTAGTATACATACGTCATCATTAGACTGCGGATGTTTATGCAATTTTCAATTTTTGTAGGGAAATTTTATGAAATTGCAAAATCACGCAAAATCTTATTTTCAGTGGCAGTAGTCTTTGTAGTTCTGAAATAAATAAAAATCGTACTAAATTTTGTGGAATTTTATATTGTAATATTTTTTTTAAATTTTCAGAAGTCACAAATGCATAAAAATCCGCAGTCTAGTCATCAGTAAGGTTTGTCTAGCAGATCCTTACTTTAGATACCCGATGATAAAAATTAATAAATGATACAGTGACCTGAGGAATGCCGTCAAAAATATTTTGAAAAATTGATTTGATTCGAGTTTCTTACTATTCGTGTACAAAAATCACAAATTGCATAGACATCCGCAGTCTACTGATGACTCCATTAGTAGATAGCAGAATGAAACACTCTACCAAATTAATGTTTGAAAAGACCGCTCTACCTTTAGTACTAGTGAGTTATCTGGTGTCGTGCCACGACACTAAGACACAATTGTCAGAGTCCAAGACGGTCCTTTGGACCACCCATTCTTCTTACACTGTGCTGTAGTACTCAAGACCATATTAAACGGGCAGTAGTAAAAAATTAAGTATAAAGAACACTAAATTGTTACTATCAAGCTTACACTTTTGAACTGTCGGTGATATCGGACGCGACAATAAAATGGTGGATGGTTCTGAAACTCATTCGAATTTCATACAACGTGTATTTGTGGTCCTAAATCTGTATCTGCTGACTCAATAAAACATTCTTATATTATCGATAATTCAGAGTCGTAAACAGAAAACTACATTGCATGACACACCTGTACGAATTTCAAGTCTATGGTCTATGGTTCTAGCCGTTCTAACTATACTCCGTTAGTACGAGATATTGATACTGTGGTGCTATTGTTGCAATGTAAAAGGTTTGCCTGTCGGACGGGTGCAATAGATGATGTAGAAATCAGCGATTATAACGGTTTTTAGTACTCAAATTTGTGAAGTACATAAGGTAAATATCTCATAAATAGTGTAAAAAATTAAACAATTTTAAGATAAACTCTTTATACTAGAATATCTGAATGACAGTTGTAAGTTGTGAGTTATTGAACGAGTTCATGTCTCATCGTTCTAATACGTATTTTTATCGATTCTCGAATAATTTCTACCTACATATTTAACTTAATACAGTTATTGATTTAACAGACGTGAAAATTCGCCTTTTGCATGTGCGTTTGTCGACATAGTTTTCACAGATTCGGTAGAAACTGACGTCACTAGACAGAAATCAATAACCGCACCAAACTCGATTCAAGTTCCGTTAATAAGTTTCATGAACCGGTAAGACTTTTATAATTTTTATATTATTCGTAAAGATAATTCTTATAGTTTCAAATTTTATTTAATATATTTATTGATATTATTTAGGTAATAACAAACAAGCACAATGATGTCGGATCGAAAAGCTGAACTGGAAAGGAAAAAGGCGAAGCTTCAAGCTATTAGAGAAGAAAAGGAGAGACGCAAGAGAGAAAAGGAAATGAAAGATGTAAAATATTTTATTTACATGCAATATGTATATTTTGGTGTATTGTCTTTATATCTATCTATATGGTCTATATTAAGGTTGAGGAAGCTACGGTTCGTGCTGCTGGAACGGATAAAGACCACCGCAAGGAACTGGATGCTATGCTATCATCATTAGGTGTAGCTCCAGTGTCAGGTTAGCAAATTTATTTTATAATTTATTCAAAGTTGTATTTTCCATGCTTGAATGTATTTGCAGATGTATTATCCAGTTTATCTAGTATGAATTCACTAACTCCAGAACAAAGCGCTAATGCTACTCCTGATGCTAGCTTACAACCATCTAGTATAAATTCTGCTCAAAGGTATTTAATTGTTTCTTAAATATTTTGTTTTCAGCCTTCTCATATGTATTTTATAATGCAATTAAATGTTTTACTTATAGCAGTGCCGGAAGGAGAAAAAACCGTGAACTTACTATTGTTTCTGTGGCACACACTAATATTCCACCAAAGGAACCAGTGCTCTATAACAAACAAACTCAAACAATTCAGACAACGCACACATCTCATGACGGTAAGTGATTGTATTTATTTTGTAATCTATTTACTAAATACACTATGTGTTGATTCTTGTAAAGTTATGAATATGTTTAATTACTAGAGAACAACATTTGTAATGTACATTGCAACATATATAATGCTGATTAAAGGAAACAGTTACTATATACAGGGGTGGTTCACCAAATATTATCACCTCGATTTTCATCATTATTATTATTTGTAGCTAAGAATGTTTATATAAAGTTGAATGGTTTCGAGAGATACATACTTTGATGTTGTGAGTTTTTTTGTAGGTGAACTCAGAAGAGATATGAAGGTCACCAGTATTTTTAAAAATGGGATCGTATATTTTTTCCTGCACCAATCGATGTAGCTTCATATTCTCAACAAAAAAGTATTAACCTATAAATATCGAAAAACCATTAGTTAAGGAGATATTTTATTTTTAGTGTTGTTACGAAATCACAACTCTTTTGATAATGTTACAATTTCAAATACCTTATGGTCATTTTTACATGGTTTGTCATTGCATATTCGACAAACAATGTGGCTCCAACAGATGTTTGTTCTCCATATTATGAAAGAATAACAAGAAATGCATTAAATCTAATATTTTCGAATCGTTGGATAAGACGAGGTGGTCCCATTCATTTTCTGGCAAATTCACCTGATTTAACACACCTCGACTTTTTCTTATGGGGTTACTTGAAAAATAAAGTATACACTGAGTCTCCTACTACAATTACTGATATGAAAGATCGTATCATCACTAAATGTAATAACATACCACCAGTTTTATTACATAATGTAAAACAATCATTACTTTCTCTATTCAGAAAATGTCGCAATGTAAACATTGAACATGTCACATTGAACCTTTTCTGTGAATAAAATCTTTACAACAGTATTAAGAGAGTCGTGATTTCATAACGACACTAAAACTAAAATATCTCTTTAACTAATGATTTTTCGATATCAATAGATTAATACGTTTTGTAGAGAATATGGAGCTTAAAAAACTCACAACACCAAATTATGTATCTCTCGAAGCCATTTAACCTTATATAAACATTCTTCGCTACGAATAATAATAATGACGACAATCGAGGTGACAATATCTGATGAACCACTCTGTATAAGGGTGAGGCACCTAAGACTTACACCGAAAATATCTCTATTCTTTTTAGTAATGCAAGAAAATGTTTCAAGCAGAAAATGTTTGGTTCAGTGGGGTAATTATTGTGATGGAGAAGTTTTTTTCTCTATGTCTTATTTTCCGTTATTTCAAGGTCTTCGCCGTTTGTTAAAATGGAACGATGTATTATGATTAGTGTAACATTATAGGTAATGAAAAGGTCAATTGAACCGTGTATAATATGTTGAACTTCAAATGACTTTTGAAGGAGTTTCCTTCAAAAAGCATAACTTAACATACGAAGACCATGTTCATGCTACCATACTCTACCAGGGTTCCATTGATGTAAACACTCTATTTCATTATTTACGTTTGGTTTTTGGTCTATTTCGTACACGTATTTTCTTGTCTACACTTCCAGTTTCTCGAAAGAGCTTCAAGACGCTCCTGATAGTTTGAACACTAGGATGTCTCCGAGCAGAATATGTTCCTGCATATTTTAATTGAGCTTACACTGCGTTTTGTTTACATTCACAGTAGACGATTACAATATCATATTTCTCACCAATCGAATACGACATTTTGAAACTGAGATTCAAATCATACTGATATAATATGACACAAAGTGCTGCACCATAGGACAGTTTGTAAACAAGAGATGTCTTTCGACAATGTTTCAGTGTTTAGATTAACAGAACCTTGGTAGAGTATGAAAACCATAAACAAAGTCTTCATATGTTAAGTTATGCTTTCTGTAGAAAACTCCTTCAAAAGTCATTTGAAGCTCAACATATTATACATGGTTGAATTTGTTTTTTCATTAGCTATAATGTTACACTAATCAAAGTACAAAAGTGCAAAATTGTTTTTTGATTTATCAGTAGAAATTAATCGAAACAGTAGCGCCGAGAACATCAACATTTATTATTAATCAAAGTACGTCGTTTCATTTAAAAAAACAACGATGACTCCTTTACAATAATTGCACTACTGAACTTAAAACATTTCTGCCTAAAACATTTTCTTGTATTTCTAAAAACAATGGAGATACTTTCGGCGTAAGTCTTAGGTGCCTTATGCTGTATAAATACATATATACTATATATTACTATATATATTTACGTGTATATATATACACGTACACACATATAAATACAAACATACATACATGCATACATACAGAGTACCACCAAAAGAGAGATGCATTTTTAAGAACTAATTTCATACCTTGAAATATTGCTTCATAAAATACGAGGTGCAAGTGAAAAAATAATTATTTTGTAGTATTGTGCCTATCCCAAATGATTGCCTTTTTCTGTGTAAATATTGGTAGTTACACATCTCTATATTGAAAATATTCATATAAATAAAAGCATGAGACAAATAAAAATTCAAATACATCAATGTATAGAAGCGTCATTTTAACATATAAAATCGATCCTCTAAAGAGACGAAACATCCAAATATTTATAGTTGTATGAAAAAACAGCTAAAGACGAAGTGATACCATTTTAGGAGTTTAGCTATATATATAGCTAAAGAAATTTTTTTAAACACCTTTTTTATAGTATTTCAAGTTCATTGGTGTTTTTTAAATGCTACTAAATACGTCATCTTTGTTACATATTCTTACGGTATAGAACAACAATATAGAATTCTATTTATCTGATCTTAAGATATTTATATGTACTTAAATTCTCTATTATTATTGAATAGTTGCTGACTCTTATTCCTAAGAAGAAGCAGTTCCTTTCCTTTTTGATAAAAAATATATATACTTTATTTATAAATATAAATTAAATAACCTCAAATATATTTTAACGTTATGAACGTTATTGCAAGGTTTTAAATTGAAATTCGTTAAATTTCTGAAATTCCACGAATTAATGACATGCATATGAATGATACGCCTTCATATACTATATACAAATATTTATCATTTAACGAATAGAAAATGTAATATGCTATACAGGGTGTCCCACGCAACTGGAACAGGCTGTACCTCCTAAACGGTTGGGAATAGAGGAAAATGTTATAAGAAAAAGTTGAATGGCATCACACGTGTGCATACTACGCAACTAATTTTATGCACTTTTGTGCATCGGTGAGTCAGAAAAATGCAACTGCACTTCGATAACTTCTTAACGAATAAGTTTAGGGCATAAGTATGTTAGTACTTTTATGTAGAGCGCAACAAACTGCATCGATTGGTGCAATCAAAACTGTAGGTTTTCATAAAAAAAAAAGTGCAGCTGCATTTTCTGATTCACAGATGTACACAAAAGTGCATAAAATTAGTTGCGTAGTATGCACCGTCCGATGCCATTCAACTTTTTCTTATAACATTTTCCTCTATTCCCAACCGTTTAGGAGGTACAGCCTGTTCCAGTTGCGTGGGACACCCTGTATATTTTTTGTTTAATCGTCCAAAAGTTGCATAATATAAAAATCAAATCTACTATTTAAATTTGACAACTTGTCATTCAGTTAATTATAACTGTTTTCTCGATCCTCATTAAATAATATTTACTTACATATGTAAAAAGTAGAAAGTTTCATGTCTTGCTTTTCGAGAGCTCAGAAAATAGATAGATTACTATCCAGTAACTTAGTACTATCTGTTATGATCGAAATTGTTATTTGTTTGACCGTATCATTTTATTTATAAAAATCGACAATTTTAATGGGGAAAAAATTAAATTCCTCCTCAACTCTCCAGTAGCTGTACCTTGGTCAATTTTGAATTAGAGTCTCAAAATTACCATTTAATCCTTTGCACTCTGAGGTATGTTAACTGGAAAATTAAACATTTCTTCCAACGGAGGATAATTCCTTCCTATATTATTTTTATCATTTCATGCACATGAAATTGATATAATACCTCATACAATACTTAAATATTTAGTAATTGTTTAGATACCAAAATATTTAATAATGTAAACGATATTTTGAATAATGGTGCAGCAATTTTTAGTGGTGACTCTAAGTCATCCCTCGAGTGCTAAGGGTTAATTACTCAGTTTCTGATGATCACTTTAAATTATCAGCCATTTTATTAGGAGCAATGAAAAGTTCAATGTGTCCAGAAGGGATATTTTCAAAAATATGTTTGAAAAATTCATAAATACAGCTCTAAATTGTCCTAAGCCTCTTTAATTATACAGTTGTTAAGAATTGTGATCCCTAAGAACATAACAGACGGAGAATGTTAAATTTTGTATTTACAAGAAGAATTGAGAAATGTTATGTATTATTTTAAACTTACAACATCGGAGAATTGCAATATGCATTTTAATTACTTTGATAAAAATAAGAAATGTTAATGTATCATTTATTACAAGGTTTCATTGATGTAACAATGTGATCTCCGATTTCAGAGGTTTCAGAAATAAACGTATATTGTATATTCAACCACTACGGTTGGATATTTCCATGTCCTTATGTACACATCAAAAGCTTTGCAATTTTGTAAAAGATTGTCTTGAGGAAAATATTATATAAGTTATATATGGTTTTTAGGTAGTATCATTTTCTCCTGAGCAATTTTTTCACATGACTGTAAATGAAAATCTTTAAACGTTCCAATTTAATATATCACTCTGTGTGCATGTGTATATATGTATATATGTATACATATATGTATAATGGTATCCCACTGTAATCTGAAATGTATCTAAAAGATTAAACATATTGTAAATGAAAAATTTAGTAGAAAATATTAAAAATTTGTTCTTCATTAGTTACAGCTTTAAAACGTTTTTCAATGGTATATTGAAATGGTATATGGTTCTATTATACAATTTACTTTTATAATTTCTTTGATCAGTTTTCAATTTTATACATCTCAACTTTTAGAAACATTCCTTTATGGATTCATGTTCGACAACAGGTGGGAGAAAATTTAAGGGGTGGTCCTCGACGAT
>CM052190.1:15733359-15782857 GCA_028455805.1 Lasioglossum figueresi | reverse complement strand
ATCGTCGAGGACCACCCCTTAAATTTTCTCCCACCTGTTGTCGAACACCCTGTAGAATACGCTGTATACAGTGATACAATACATGGTTTTCATAATTAGATACATAGTGATTTAGCTACACTTTATTCTCTGACATTTTTAAACCTTTGTAATCTAATTGTAAACATGCCACATTTGAAAAATAATATTATCGTCTTTTTATATTTTTAGATAAAAACGTAATTTCAATAACATAGTAAACTAGTTGACTAAACACTATTTACCACAATGTGTACTAACAAGGGTACATCGGGGACTGATACACGCCGATTAAGATGAAATTTTGCATAAATATTTATTCGACCTATCCAAAATATAAGAAGATAGTTGTGATCCGTTCATGCCCACTTTTCACGTTAAGGGAGATATCAACCTTTTTATCCGAATCACCCTTTTTACACATATACATGCATATAAGTCGTAAACAACAAAAGATATAAAAAATGGTCGATATAAAAATTATATCGTTTCTTGAGAGTGCTAGGATATGAATACTTGAACACGTGTTGGTGTATAATCAATAGAATAGCTTAGTGTTAAAGCAATAGGATTTATGATAACAGAGTAGACTAAATATAAACATTACAATAATACTGAATAAAGCCTTTGTCTGAGAAAAACAGTTTACCATCTCGTGGTCTATGCTCAACTAACTTTCCCCGCTCAATGTAGCCAACGCTACCTTTACTTTCTAGTTCCAACACTCCCCCTCGAATTAAACGCAAATCTTTGACTAAGTTTGCTCAATTCGCTATTTTTAACCAAACTAGAGATTAACTATACATTAACAAAACTTTCCTTAATCTAATACACACAATTATTCTCTATTAATTCTACGAATTTAATGTTAGTCAGTGCTTTAGTCATAATATCAGCTAAGTTATATCTTGATTCTACGTATCACACTTCTAGAATCTTTTTCTATACTATATCTTTTATAAAATGTTCTTTAATATCGATATGTTTTCCTCGTTTTGAATTCTCGTACGACTTCACTATGCTGATTAACCCTTCCATATACAATATTGCTGTTCCTTGAATGTTGAAATTTGAGAGAATTCCTTTTAAGTTAATCACATTTTGTGCTGTAGATGCGGCAGCTATATATCCTGCCTCTGCAGTAGACAATGCTACACAGCTCTGCTTGTTGGAGTGCCATGAAACTGGATTATCTGCAAAAAATATTATTGAGCTACTTACGCTTTTTCTGTCCAATTTATCACCTGACCAATCTGCATTTGAGTATCCTTTGATATTGAAGTTGTCCGACTTCTTATACACTAGATTCATCGCTTTTGTTCCATTTATGACGAGATTCAACATTCTTTTTGCTGCTTTCCACGTCTGTTCGGTTGGTTTATCTAGTACTCTGCTTAAATACAGCTGCTTAGATACAGCAAACATTAAATCTGGCCTTGAGGTGATGAACAGATACATTCTACTCCCTATAATTTCACGGTATGGGACATCTATTCCTTCGAGTTTTGTGTCGATTTGAAAATTTCCTTCCATTGGAGTTGCTATTTGTATAGAATCTATCATCTTAAATTTTGTCAAAATTTTCTGGATCAGCCGAGTTTGACTTATCTTTAGTGTATCCTTACTTGATATTTGCATCCTTAGGAAGTTTTTTATTTCTCCCATGTATCTCACATTGAATTTCTGTCTCAACATTTCCAATACTTTATCGTAGTTTCCATTTAACAATATGTCGTCAACATATATCAACATCCAACAGTTTTCTTTATAATATAGACAAAAAACATTTTGAGACCGTTTAAACCCAGCATCTGCTGCAAATTGGTAAAACCTCTCATTCCAGCACTTCAGAGATTCTTTTAATCCATATAAAGCTCTTTTTAACTTTAAAGCTTTAAACTCTCCGTATTGTACACCATCAGGAATCTTTATATATGTATACCTCGGACTCAATTTTCCCATTCAAGAAAGCCGCAGGTATATCTATTTGTCTAATACTCGAATTTTCCTGAACTGCTTTAGATAGCATCATTTTTATTGTAGACATTCTCGCTACTAGAGCATATATTGCTTTGTATTCATTTTGTGGTAACTGAAATCCTTTCGTCACCTCCTTTGGCCTTTTTACGACCTCCATCTTTGATTGTAAACACCCATCTGGTGTTTATAGCTATCTTCCCTTTTGATAATATTGTTTTTTCCCAAGTCTGTTGTTTCTCAAGTGCTTTTATTTCATCAGATATTGCTTCTCTCCATTCTCGATCTGATATTGCTTGTTTGAAAGTTTTTGGACTATCACACTCTGCCAATAGGCAGCATGCTGAATACATTTCATAGTCTGCCTGCCATTGGGGTTTTTGGATTTTTCTTTTTGATGTCACCTCTGTTGGTTTCCTGTTATTGTTCACATCTTCCCCATCTTCTGCTTGTTCCTCAATAATCATTGGATCTTGCCATTCCCATTGTTCTTCATTGACTTGTTCTAGGCATGTATTATTTATCTCTTCGTTGTTTTTTTTCTGGTGTAATCCACCTACTTGGATTATCTTGATCCAATCCCCAACATTCTATTCATCCTTTCTGATTCAGCATTCTGTTGAAGAGGAGTGTATGGGCTGGTATACTGAATATGTATACCTTTAGATCTGGCATAATATTTAAAAGATCCTGTTATAAATTCTCTGCCATTATTCACTTTAATGTTTTTAGTTTTCACTCCATACTGAGTTTTTATTTCTCTTAGATAATTTTTCAGGTTATTCTCTGCTTCATTTTTGTTTTTGAGCAGATACACCATAGTGAAATGGGAGTAGTCATCTACGATTATCTGAAAATATCTATGTTCTCCTGTAGTATGTACATGGTTTCATTGGTCCAGATATATCTGAGTATCTCAATTCTCCTATTTGTTTTGTTTGTTTCTTGTACTCCTTGAATAAAGGCCTAGATACTTTACCTTCGACACATACTTGCATTTGTCTTCACTGATTGGTAGACCTAAAATTTTTATGCTTTGTTTATTCAAGTGGCCTAGTCTTTTATGCCACAATTCAGGTTTCTCTATTTCAACTGCTTCCAGACCATTTATGATTTCTTTTTAAGTAATTTTCAGTCTTAAAACATATAAATTATCTTCTTTTTTACTAAAAAAACTTAAAGATGTTACCAAATATTTCAACGCCTATTTTATTGAATGTTACCTCATGGTCATTTTGTACTAATTTTCTTACTGATAATAGATTATGATTTAATCTATTTCTATTATCGAGTATTGCTTTGAGTTTACCCCTCTTTGTTGCTTCCATACACTCTCCATTTGCTATGTGAATATATATTTTGTTTTCTAACAATTCCACATTATGCATATACTTTTTCAAGTTTGGCTTCACCAAGTGATCAGTAGCTCCTGAATCTAAAATAATCTGTACAAGGTTACTCTTCTTATATCTAATATTACTATTTAAAGCTATAAAACTGATCTCGTCTTTATCAGCTTAATTAGCCATATTCGTCATACTGGGTTTATACCCTCTTTCCCAATCCATGACCTCTGTGTGGTCTTCTAACGTAATTGATTTTTTCCTTCATTTTATATTCTCCTATTTTGTGACCAATATTACCACATTTGTAACATGCAAATGGAAAGGCTTTAAACGTTACCTCTTCGCAATTTTCATTTCCATTCATATTCTTACTCATCATTTTTAACTCTTCATTTAACAATCTTGTTTTTACAAAGTCTATAGTGAAGGAATGTTTATTATAACACTATTACACCATAATATAATACAATATAAATACGACACGTCAATCTCTCCTCAATCTATTCCATCGAACAGAACTGCTCTGTTATTCGTCGTCAATGCTTTCAGGTGTTTTCTCGCCATAAAGGTATCACTCACACCATTCCCATTATTCCCCACAGTTCGGCCATTCTGACATTATGACCGTCCCGGTCATACACAATTACATTAAAACAACATTCGTTATTCGGTCTACTCTGTTCCTCTGTTCCTCGGTCATTCTGACGGTGTGAACCGTCCCGGTTAGACACTTAACAACATTACATTATTAATAGATTGAACAATACAACGCAAACACACTTATATCTTACATTAATTATCATATATATAAAAAAAATAACAATAACTTAAATTAATACATATTAATGTAATAATTCCTATACAATCTATTGATCACAGGTCCACAATTTCATATGTTCAGCGCTAACGGTACCGGTATATGGTAATCGTGTAATCTGGAATCCCTCTATATCGGTTATTATGTATCGATCAAAATCAAGTATTTTTTTAACGACGTAAGGCCCTTTAAATTTAGGAAGCAATTTCTTGTTTACCCCAGGAGTGGTGTCGTAATTCCGTATCATTACATAATCTCCTTCTTTATATAAAGACGCGGCCTTACGTTTCCCGTAAAAATTATGCTTGTTTTCCCGTTGACAATTTTGTATACAAAATTGCCTTGTTTCTTATGGTTTCGAGATCTCGATCCTTTTTAATTTGAGACTCTAAGGCGGGGCGAATATTATCGTGGACTTTACCTGGTTGATTTATTCCGAACAACAATTTGCTGGGCGTATCCCCTATCGACCGACAAATCGTGTTATTTAACGAATATTCCACTAAATCGAGAACTTGGTCCCACTTATTAGGAGTTCCTGACAATTTCGCTAGCATCGGCGTAATTATTCTATTAAAACGCTCAATTTGTCCATTTGCGCGCGGAGTGCACACTGCAATTAAAACATGAACAATAGATTTTTCGCGCACAAACTCGGTAAATTGCGTTGAGGTGACAGAACTACCGCGATCGCTCACTAACCGCGCGGGTTTACCATACCTAAAATAATCTTTTAAGTGTCTTATCATTTCTTCGCTTGTAGTCGATTTACACGGGTATAATCGGATAAACTTCGTGAATCCATCTATAATAGAGAAGATATGTTTATATCCTCGACCTGTACGCTCAAGAGGCCCATAATGGTAAATGTGAACTGTCCTAAATGGTATATCTCCTTTTGGGATGCAGTGCAAAAATCCTTCGTGTTTACCACTATTTGGAGAGAATTCGACACGCTTTAAACAATCCGAAATATATTGCTTTACTTTTTCTAGCATCTTTGGAAACCAATAGACTCGATTAATATTCTCGATGACTTTTTCAACTCCGACATGACCAGTGTCGTCATGACACGTACGAATTATATTGTTTTCCATGCACGAGGTGACAAAAAATAATAATTGACGGTTTTTACATTTGCGATAGACGAGACCATTACGCAATTCAAAAAATTGATCCTCGGTTGTTTCTAGTTTTTGACGAATTTTCTTAATTTCGGGATCCTTATCCTTTTTGATCGATAAAATTTGTTCGAATGTATTCGCCTCCAACACCAGTACGCTATGACAACGACTAAGAGCGTCTACGTGACGCATTTTCGTACCGGAGCGGTGTTCTATTTCATAATCGTATTGTTATAAATCCATGGCCCATCGTGAAATTCTCGGATTCACGCTTTGTTTACCCAACGTTAAGCGGAAACTATCACAGTCCGTTAAAATTTTAAAATGTATTCCGGATAAATATACATGAAATCGTTTTATGGCGTAGACAACAGCTAAACACTCTGGTTCGAAGCTATGATATTTTGCTTCTGTAACAGTTGTTCGTTTGCTGAAATATGAGACTGGTCGGCGCGTTCCGTCAGGTTGTTTTTGTATAAGTATCGCGCCGAAACCACTCGCACTGGCGTCGCAGTGTAGTTCGGTCTCCAACTTCGGTGAATACAATGACAATATCTGTTGTTGTGACAATAAATTCTTCAATGTCTCGAATCCATTTAATTCTTCGGTACCAAAATGAAACGAGGTGTCTTTTCTTACCAGGTCGTGTAATGGTTTAGCAATTTTGGAGAAATTCGGAATGAAGCGTCTAAAATAACTGGCTAGGCTCACAAAACTATGTATATCTTTCGAATTCGGTGACGCTTGGTTGAATTCCAGCACGATTTATCCGATATCCTAAATAAGTGATCTCTCCATATAAAAATGAGCACTTGTCTAACCGAAACTCTAATCGATACCGTTTTGCCAATTTGAATACCTCACGAAGAATTTCGATATGCTCGTCAATCGTTTCCGTAGCAACCAGTATATCGTCTAGATATATGAGTACTTTGTTTTGCCGTATCAATTCCGAAAATATACTATTTATGTAGCGCTGGAACACGCGTGGGGCGTTCGTAAGACCAAACGGCATCTTGATGTATTCGTACTGTCCAAACGGTGTGACAAAGGATGTATACTTACCGATGACTCTCCTACTATAACGTGGTGAAAATCGTTTCTTAAATCAAGGCTACTGAAATAATTTCTATCTCGCAATCGATCAAGGTGATCGTCTATCAATGGCGTAGGAAAATTATCCTTAATAGTTATCTTATTCAATTCGCGATAATCCACGCATAGTCGTCACTCTCCATTTTTTTTTATGTACCAATACTATTGGCTTTGCATCAGGCGAATTACTACGGCGAATTACTACGGCGAATTATATTTTCGCTCAACAGCCGATCGATAATAATTTTTAGTTTCTCTTTATCAGTAAAAGCAAGTCTTCGCGATCGAAACGAAATGGGTTGTTCATGTTTCAAAGCAATCGTCATTTCAGCATTACAATTAACAAGCGGTTCTAATTCGTTATCGAAAGTATACTCTGTTTCATATAGGTATACAAGTTTCTTTGTAATTTCGTATCCTATTTCTGAGTTAATATTTAATTTATCTACGCTATTGGAGTCCGTGGTAATACACATTAATTTGCATTATTTCATTTAAAATTTCAACCGATTCATCTTCCGCCGATTTCATATCGATTTGTGTGACAATGTTTTCATCGTCGAAAGAAACTCTAACATTCGGAAGTG
This sequence comes from Lasioglossum figueresi, assembly GCA_028455805.1. Lineage (NCBI taxonomy): Eukaryota > Metazoa > Arthropoda > Insecta > Hymenoptera > Halictidae > Lasioglossum > Lasioglossum figueresi. The sequence goes on along the minus strand of CM052190.1, from coordinate 15,775,893 downwards.
ATATGAAGTCTCTTCCGAGGAGTGCATCGCACTGCATCACGCTATTCGAAACAACGCCCAAAGATAAATTTACCGGAATTTCATTTACCGTGCAATTTTCTTTGTGTATTGCTAGGACATCTAATTTCGACCCGTTAATTCCCTGAAAGATTTGACCATTATTAACGATAGAATTTCTTACAGTGTTCGGTACAAAGCTTTCCCTGATCAGGCTAACAGGTGATCCAGAATCTATTATCGCGTCAATACAATAATTCCGCTCTTTACCTTGTTCGTCCGCAATAAAATATTTCAACTTTACCATATACGGTGGATTCGAAATTAGTTGTACTAAATTTGTATTCTGTATATTCCTTTCGGTGGTCCTCGGTGTCGTCCTATCCGATCTTGGCCGATTTCCGGGACAGTTTTCGATGCGGTGTGCTCTGCTCCCTTGAAACACGTACCCCTCCGATACCCCTTAGATGACCTCGTTTACTGCAATTATAACAGCGGGGTGGCTGTTGTTGTACGGTATCCATCCGTCTCGTCCTATCATATTCTTGTTTCTCAGGTTGTAAATCTTTTCTTTCCGGTCTCCAGCTAGTGTGAACTGACAACTTCTTGAAACCCTCTCGCAAATCTCCCTTCGTCTCAAAGCGGTGCATACGCGCCTGGTTGCGCAGATTCTCATCTGGAACACCATCAATCACTGCTTCAATGAGTTGTGCCAAGCTCTTCCCTCAAATTCCCTCCTCCGGGTCAATTTAGAAATTTTCTCGTCGAACATTTCCCCCATAGCGTGATACAATGCTTCTACGCTAAGTTGAATGTGTTCGGCTTTGGAGTGAAACCAGGATAGCGCTTTACCCCTTAAACGCATAGTCAATCATAATTTTGTTGAGTTCTCATCGGGACTGTAGGTGTGACGAAGAAGTTCAGTCTGGGCCTTCCATTTTTTAAAGCCGTCTCTCTCTCCATGGAATTCACTTCTTTCCCGTTGTAATAATTGTACTTCTCTTTGTAACAAGTCGCGTTCTCGTCTCATCAACTCGAATTCACGACGGGACAGTGTTTCGTTCGCACTACCATATGCATTATTATCGTTTGTATTTGTAACAACGACTTCAGGGACGAAATTCGTTGATGTTGTATCACCTTCTTGTAGTCCAATACCAGTTTCGTCAACATGCTGCGACAATATTTGGACAAGATCCGCTGGCACTGCAGACAACGCTTCCGATCCCGCGAGACGTACACGACCAATTAATTCCGCTTTCGAACCGGTAGTGGGAAGTTGCAAGTACCTCAATATTTCCTTTAATTGCGCCCACTGTAAGACGGTAAAAATCTCCGTCGACAGGAATGTTCGTTGACGACACATTTCGTGCAAAAGACATGACGATTATTATGGGTGTTACGCGATTCGATTCGATTCAATTCACAAGTCGATTCAATACAATTTCGCGAGCTTATCCCACTTCTGAAGTTTGAAGGAATGTTTATTATAACACTATTACACCATAATATAATAGAATATAAATACGACACGTCAATCTCTCCTCAATCTATTCCATCGAACAGAACTGCTCTGTTATTCGTCGTCAATGCTTTCAGGTGTTTTCTCGCCATGAAGGTATCAGTCACACCATTCCCATTATTCCCCACAATAGTCATCTCTTTATAGTTCATTGTTTCAATTGCTGAGATCACTGCATTATACTTTTCGTGCATTGTCAATAACAAATGATATATTTTGTCTGATTCATCCACCTTTGAGTCAAGGTTTTTCATTTCTCTTATTACCGTATCAAATCTTAAGAAAAAATCTTCTAGTTTTTCGTTGTGACCACATCTTAGCGATAATAGCTTCCTTTTTAAGTGCAATTTAGAAAAAGTACTCTTCCTTTCAAACATGTTTTTGAGAACTTCCATCATTTCTCGTGCGGTTGTTGCATCCTTTACTAAATCTAAATGCTTGTTGGTAATACATTGTACTATAATTAACTTCGCTTCTGCATCTCGTAGTGCAAAATTCTTTCTCTCAGCCTGTGTTGAGAGATTCACTTTCAATAGTTAATACATCGTCTATCTGTTTTTCCTCTAATAAACTTTGTACTCGAAACTTCCAATTATTAAAATTATCCGCAGATAATTGTGGGAAAAGACGTATTGTATTCATTTTTTCTTACTTTTATAATTTCTCAACACGTGGTCACGAACCTGTAGCTTAACATAACCTCACTCTTTTCATTCTATACTTTACACCATTTCTGGACCCATAACCTGTTCGGATATGAATACTTGATCTCGTGTTGGTGTATAATCAATAGAATAACAAGTTTATTATAACAGAGTAGTTTAGATATAAACATTACAATAATACTGAATAAAGCCTTGTCTGATTGTGAGATGAACAGTTTACGTTCGTTACAGTTCGTGGTATATGCTCAATTAGCTTTCTCTGCTCAACGTAGCCAACGCCACCTTTACTTTCTAGTTCCAACAGAGAGCTATAAAAAAATCATTCGCCAATTCAATTTTCCAAAAAGAATGATTTTTTCAAATTTACACGCAGTTTTATAGCACTCAAGAAACGGTATAACTTTTATTTCAACCATTTTCTGATATCTTTTGTTGTTTATGACTTATAAGCATGTATATAGGGAGGGCGGTTAGGATAAAAGAATTGATATCTCCCTCAAAATGAAAAACGGGCACAAACCAATTACAATTATCTTCTTAAATAGGTCTAATAAATATTTATGAAAAGTTTTATCAAAATCGGAGTGTATCAGTCCTTGATGTCCTCTTGCAAGTGACTTTGTATTAACATGTTGAACGCTGCGCTGCGTTACACAGTCGGGTATTTGACCCTAAAAGACAGTGAAAACTATTTTAGTATGGGGGAGGGGGTGTCCCTGGTACAATACCACACGATTGTATATTGCAAATTTTCTTTATTTTCAATTTTAATTTATTTATTTATACAGGTCGCATCGATATCTAGGTTATTAGTGACCACAAGAACTTGTACATATGATTACAAAGCCGAATCCTTATACATAGACATAGTTATAAGTACATGATGGGGAAATCAGCTTGCAGTTGTTACTACCATAATTACAGAGTGCTGTAAATATTTTGTGGATCTTAGAAATAGGATAACTTGGGAGATGTTCTTATCATGACTGAGCATTTACTTAAATTGCTAAGGGTACCCAAGTGACGAGGCCTCCTTAAATGTGTAGATGATAGGTTTATGGTCGGTAAATACGGTAGATGACGGCTTTCTACCACGCAGATCGCAAGCAATTCGCGGTCATATGCGGTGTATTTACGTTGTGCAATCGTCAAGGTTGGTCTCAAGGATTTGGTAAAGGTCACCACAAATCTAACGCGTAATCGGAGACATCGGCCATGAGAGAAAGGATTGAACTATTTACAAGATACAATAAAAGAGTTGCATTACTCAATGCGGTTTTTAAATTTTCAAAAGCATCTTCTGCTTCTTTTGACCAATTCACCGATACATCTCCGTTTAATAACTTATTGATTGGAGATTGTAACATGGTTTCATTAGATATATACCTAGAGTAAGCAATCTGCTCGATTTTGGACGGGCATCTGTGTTCGAATAAGTATAGCTTTATGCTGGCAGGGTGTGCTGTCCAAAATTGAGCAGATTCCGAGCATCCCCATCTTCGAGCAGCGTTCTGACAGCGTAATACTCGCCATCTGCTGGCATCGTACGATTGCAGGCTGCGCTCGATGTCTGCTCGAGGCAGTCCTGGCTGACTGGGAAGATATATAATTATACAGGTTGTCTCAAAATTCCTTAAACATCCGGAAATGGGAGGTTCCTGAGATCATTTGAAGCGACATTTTCCTTTGAAATCTTTATTATTGCCTGTACCTTTCCTCTCAGTGGTCTCGTACCTTGTCCATCTACGGCATACTCTAAAAATTGAACTTCGCTTTTCGCGAAAACGCATTTAGCTGGATTCATAATTATTCCATGTTTACCAAGACGAGCAAGTAACTGATGTGGGTGTTCTACATGTTCTTGGTCGTTACTGGAGGCAACTAGAATGTCATCTAAAGATGCATGACAAAATTCCAATCCTTGTAAAACTGTGTTGATAAACCTTTGGAAGTTTGTGCTGAATTTTTTAATTCAGAAGGCATCGCGACATATTCGCACAACCCGAATGAGTAATTATTTCTGTCTTTGGGATATTGCTCGGGTTAACGGGAATTTAATATGCCCTAATTAAATCTATAATCTCGGCAAGGTCTCCACTCGTTACCTTTCTTAGACACCATATGCAGTGGTGCAGCCCATTAGATTTATGAAGGACGAATGCAATTTCGATTCAAGAGAAAATCTCAAATTCCGCTTTGCCTATTTTGTATAATTACGGTGATAATCTGCGCGGTATACTATACGTTAATGAGTGTTCATGTTGATCACGTAGGTTCCTAAGCCGCCCTCTCCGCCCGACCTAACTGCCAACCAACTAATTAATTATCGGCATTCCCACATGCTTGTGCTGCCACTAGTGGCTTCACTCGGTAAGCGGCGCGCGACCGTCATTACACACAACATGGCGGCGCTAACCTGTCAAGAACACTGGAATTCGCTCAACTTTAAATTTCTATAACCTTTGAACTGTTGATCCTCCAGGATCGAAACTTGGATTTCTCACATCTTCTCATCCAAATCTACTGGATAACATAGGAAAAAGGTACAAATAGGTGAAAGGCAAAATTTTCTGATTATGCAAAAAAAGAGCAGTCCGGTGCTCTGCAGAACTGCGAAGGTGTCCTGTCACCCTTTTCCTCCTGCTTCAGGAATTGCCGTATTCGTTGACTCGGTAATTCAGGCAGTCTAATTACCAATCTGGGTTATAACGTTCCGTATTTATCAGCCTCTAGTGAGTTCTTGAGGATGTCTTGTACTTTATTCGCGTATTTTGGTTCTAACTGCGACATAATGTAGTAAGATCTACGCTGTAGAGCCACGCGGCAGTAACGTACTAAGCGATAGACATATGCTTACCTTGGTTCTCATTTGGGGCCCCAGTAAAGTGAAAATGTTGTAAGGATTCACAAATTACATAATCGTTAGATAACATTGAAGCTGCGCACTTGTTAAAATCCACAAGGGCATTTCTAATATCTCCTCTATGGAATTATCGAGTGAAAATAAGTTCTGGAATAATTTGCAAATTTTAGAGTTCACGGTCATTTCAAGGTCGTGCTATTAAACATGGATGAATGCACAATAATGTTTACTATAACATACAACAACAAAAAATGTGTGTATATATGTAAAAAAACACGAATGACCTTGAAAAAACGATTAAAAAATTGCAATTTATAAAAAACGATTCTTCCATCTGATTCGTGTTTTGAAACCATTTAGATTACGTTAAAAAAAATTTTTGTATTTGAAGAGATAGAGGAGATATTTAGGTGTCCTGTTTTAGACGAAACACACTGTATATGCAATATGCGTTTCGTAATCGCGCACAACTACAGTAAAGTCGCGTTTACTGTCCGTCATCGGGTATGCGATCACTCTCCGTGCAGAACACGGCTGTTGGACAGTAAACGCGACTTTACTGTAATTCACGTTTGATGTATGTAAATTTGACTAGTTGATTTTTTACTTTGTTACTAATTCATTAGTTACTTTTTCCCCATAACTATTCACTATCGAAAGTAGTAACGTACTAGGTAAACTCGTATTCCCTTTTCGTGCTTGCGCGAGTCAAAACGCGGTAGTGGGGGTAGCGGCTCGAACGGCAGCAGCCCGTAAGCCAGGGGTGGGCATAGTAGGGACCCCTCAAACTCTTATTTGCCCCTCCAACGTTTCTCCCGTGCAGAGAGCACCTTCGTCACGTTCGCTAGTGATTCGTGTCTTCGTTGTTCCACTGTAACGGCGCTTATTGAAAGGGGACAGTGAGCGCTACGGTGGGGACGGTTTTGTCTCAATCGAGACGAATATGCCCACCCCTGTCGTAAGAAATCAGTTTTCCTGGCCTGACCCTCTAAAAGTATAATGGCGACCATGCTTATAGAATAAAATTGGACGTGATCAATTGAGTAGATTATTCAACACAATAATATTTTTTATTATACTACTTTAGTATAATACAATTACAATGTGATTGTAGCAATAGTGGTTGCCACTTTTAAAAGCCACATTTTCAAATTGATCTTTCTAGAAATTTTCTCGATTTATAGTGAAAATCGTAACACGAAGAAAAAGTTTATATATATTCATTTTTATTATTAGCGAAAAGCTAAACTTTTACAATAGAGTTTACAAAGGATTAAAATGTACTGAAATGAAAATTGACCAATTTATGGCATAGTTATGATTTAAAATATGTTTTCTTTTGGGTGTAACTAAATATTTTTACTGATAATAACCTGTTAATGTATCCATTGAATATGGTAAAGTGGGTGGTGTATATGGAAATATATAATTCAAAACTATATGCCATTAGAGATATTATACTGTTTTTATAATACATAAACCAAGAATTAACATTGTTGTATAGTGTTTTAATTAATGAGACCTACTGATTGTAATGTACAGTTAGGCACATTATTACAACTTGGTTTACTTATAACTATAATTGCGTTATGATAATAGTAAGAACTGAATTCACTGTTATATTGGGTTTTACAAATAATTATAGTTCATGAGGAAACTTACATATTCTTACAATGTTTACACATAAGAATGGCATGTTATTTATTTACAACATTGCTGTCATTTTATTTCTCTATCGTGTGTACTAACCTATGTTGAATTATCAACAATTTTCAACACTTTTTAAACAGACAAAATTATTACGAAATAAATTTTTGTTTACCACGATAGACTCATCGATATTATATGTTTAAATTCGAATATTGTAGTTTAAGTTCTCAAAATTAAATTTATAGAAAATAGTAGAAAGTGTAGCAGTAGACACAAATAACGCTCACTCAACACGTAATTGGGTTATGGATATAAATATTGTCTTTCCTGGTGGTGGCAACTATGATTCTTTATATTTCATATTTCTATTCGCAATTTCAGTTAGTTTCATTGCTGTTTTCAATTTTTAACTCGTTTAACTACTAAATATTTTATACTATGAACATATAGTATGTAATGAGAATCTGCGTGATCATTACTATATTCCCTTTTTCATACCACCTACTTTACTGTGAGTTTCTTATGGAAACATAAAATTTGGATGAAAATCTTTTAAAAATAGTTTATTAGTTTCAATCTGATACATGTATATGTATACCTAGTTCTGTAAATTTTGAATTTCCATCATAAACATGGCATACATTCCATGTTATATACGAGTACAATATCCTGTTATCTAACTGATTTTGCGGTATTATTAAATATACGCGTATCCCATTGTCTTGCAATACAATCGATCAAATCAACCGGTGTTGGACACAAGGACTGTCCGCATCTTCTTCTGCATACACCATCTACTCCTCCTGTTCAACATCAACACCAACTCACTCTTACTCCGCAGGCTACTTTGAGATTGACTGGTGGCGTCCCAGGAAAGGTGGGTCTGCACCAAACTACCTATGTATGTTCTGTCATCTTTTTTATTACCCTTTCTTTTAATTGTTGTACAACAGTATATGATAGAGGTAGATACGTTGTTATCCATGTTCAAAATTAACGGGTGTTGAATTAAATATGAGTTTACTCTTCATCTTTATTTAGATGCTCAGATTGATCTTAATATATATATATATATATATTGATGATTGATTGATATGATTATTTGGTCCCCTCAGGGTTTCAAATCCATTTACCAATCTCTCCCTTCTTTCCACTCTCCCTGTCGCCTTTTCAGCGGGACCTACTGTTTATTACGGTGGGATCCGAACCACCTTTTACCAACAACACGTGAAAAAACACCCAGGGATCACTTCCCGGGTTTTTACCAGGCGGTCACCCATCCAAGCCCATTCCACGTTCCATGTTGTTTAACTTCGGTGATCGAATGAGAACCGGTGCTTTCAACGGGACCACGGTCGTTGATCTATATATATATATATATATATATTATGATACATATACTAGCATCTGTTATCAAGAAAAGAACGATTTTCAGTTAAATCATATTAATTCTACAACCATAATTATATTGAAAATGGCGTACATGGAAATACATGTGTGTGTGAATAGAGATTATATCTTTGAAGTTGTAATGATGAATTGTTTTTGTTCGTACACGTATACGTATGAATACGTATCTATTTATATATTTATGTATATCAATTTTTAAACTCCATGGGAAGTTCGTTACATGTTAAATCAGTTTTCAAAGTAAACTGAATTAATGATTGGAAGTTTAAGATTTGAGTTTTTAAGAAATCAAGTAAGCGTTACATTATATTACCCTCTCAGAAAATCTAGTTTAAACCGGAAAACTATTACTAAAGCCAAAGTTCGAGATAATCAAGTTTGTCGATAACGTAGAGAATATTATAAATAATTTTCTTTTTGGGCTAAGTCCAATGATTCGAAGCTTATTAATAGCGGATTTTATGTATTTATGCCAAAAATGAATAGGTGTAATTTAAAATAGTAAAAACATTCTAAAAATACTGTTATATTATTTTAAACCTACTGCACACATTACGAAAGAAAATAAATTTCTATTTCACTCCAGTTTGTTGCAATTTATGTAGAAAATTTTTATTTTGCATAAACATCCGTTGTCTACAAATTAATCTTTTGATCAAATGTATCGGAAATACATTAAATTTTAAAGTTGGTTTTACAATGAATTTCGATGCTGCCTTTCGAACTGGTTTTAATATTCCAGGCAAGAAATAGTTAGTTCATTTTTTGAGGCCTAACGTGATAACTTCCAGTTATTATTCTTATAAAATTACCAAAACATCTGACGATCATTCTGCTAGAGTTTCAATTAATTCATTAACATATGACCTGCATTTCATACTTTTACTTATAAGTATATTTCCATGTGCAATGTGTATTTGTTTGCATAAAAAATGAGCTTCTAACTTGCTTCACAATAATTTAATTATATACTAACAGTTTATGAAATTGATGTAATATATTAACTTTGGGCGTCCTGTTTGTTGGGAAAATTTGGAAATTATTATCACAACAAAAATCGATATACCTTGACTCATGCGTGCTAGTTTTAAATTTATCAAATGAGCAAATTGAGTGTCATTGAAGCTTTTTTCATTTAATACATATGATTATGTGTAGACATTCTTGGTATTTTAAGGGTAGTAGTTACATATGACACATTAGAAATTTAGTTTTTCAATATTTTTTTCACTATTTCAATGAAAGTTTGACATTAATAAATGTCACTGCGACAATTATTGTTTTTTCTTTGCTGTAGTGCACTAAACGCTGTTACTGGATGTTTTAAGAAAAGTTTATTTGTTAAAGCCATATGGAACTAATATGTTTGAGAAACTTATGGGGGTGGGCATAAGTGTGACAAGGGATGTAAGTGAGATATTAATTAATATTATTTACATTTAAGGATCCACATTGGTAATTGTTCTATAATAAATCATTTTTAAATGTTTCATTATTCTATATTAGGCAGTAAATAACATATCAATTAAACTGTGTGGTAAAACGTGTTTAAAAGAAAGTGTTGAATTATGTTAAGGGTTGAAACTATAGTAAACAGAACATGTTTCAATAATATAAGAAGCATTGAATATGTATGTTTCCTCTTACATGTAGGAATCACAGCACCGCACGATATACAAATTAAAACATATTCACCTAACTACATTCAGCAGAGAAATTTTTTTTTAAATATAACCACACATCTAACCTTTCTTAATATTCGTTGCAACAAATTTTTGCAAGGAATAAATAATTTTTATAAATGCAAAAATATTGTTTTCAAATTACTTTGGAGTAATACAGACTCCTAAGGAGAAACTGCTTTAAATGCTTAAATACAAGTTGTAATTTATTTTTGTTTGTTTTTAAATTTTAAATGTACACGTGTCTAATAAGACAATGCTAGATATTGTGCGTTTTTCTTTTTTTTTCTTTATAAATCTTTAATAATTACTTTCCTTTTTGAAGATGTATGGTCTGAGTGTAGAGAGGTGCGTGCAACTAGTGTAGTGCATTCTTACGAGATTGTAACTAAGTGAAATTTTTTTCCCTCCCCTTCTCAGCTCATGCATTCGACTATTACGGTAAGTTATGATTTCTCTTGGTTTTCAACAAGTTTAAGGTTCACATTTAGGTTTAGCTTCATTCCGTTTATTCATCGAGATTTATAAAAATCTATGGAAATAATGAATACGTGTAAAAGTAGTCGGAGAATGCACTCTCTGTTTTTCGCATTGTGTAAATCTATAGTATTGATAATAAAGAGAGCAAAAGTATTAGTTTTGACATTTAGACGAGACTCGGCCAACTTTATAGAAATGCAAAATGACTCTCCACCCAGAACCTAATATATCTTTGCTATCTTATGAATTGCTTCATACCTTCTGGCTCTTTTACTTTTTTTGTTGATCTATTTTCACTGGGTGTATTTACTTCAATGTATTGTATCGTTAATATTTAAGTGCTTATCTGACATCCCGACTCTCAAACGAAACTGTTTCAGCACTTATACATTTATAAGGATTTGATAACACTTTTAGTTCTAATAATATTTCCTGACCATACAAATTTTTATAATGAAATGATAAGCTTTTTCTATTTCAATAGGAAAATTGCAAGTAGCAATAGTGAGGTTTTCTTTAAATCTAACGATTTAGGTTCCAGAAATACTCCAAGATCATTACATCTGTACATTATTATAATGTACCTAATGTATTTATGAAGTACTAAGCTATTTACATGAAACTCCAAATTAATTGTGGGGTATATCTAAATATACCACTTGACTTATGTGTTTAGAATATATGTTATTATACGATGATTGATATTATTACAAACTAAGCATTATTTTAAAGAAAGTTAAAGGTCATGTTATTCTTTGAACAAGCAGGTAGAGGTTTTGTACTTTCCATATTCAGTGTTTTTCCTAAATTTATGGTAATTGTTTGAAACAGGGATTGTCTGAAATGTTAAATATATAGTGAATGAATATCCATTGGCAAATCTTGTCACAACTTAACGCACCTTCCAGAGTTCTCGGCGCGTCACACATGGTTATTTGGGTAAAGTTTTGAATAGTACGGAATACTAACAATGGACAGGGTGTTATGGTGCCGGGGCAAGTCAACTTTGTGCCTCAATTTTATGTTAAGAAAAAAAAACAATATTTGGTGAGAAGTTCTATAGCTTCGGCTTTTAGTGTTGTCAAAGATTAATTTTCTGTTGCTTATGAAAACTTCCAATTAATATAATAATGCACTTTAAAAACAAACGTGTCTTAACATCATAAAGTCATGCAGTAAGAAAATTCATTAACGAAATTTTGAAAACTGTTTTCGCTTAGACAGTATTTACTTCGAGTTGAATTAATAAGTTTAGTTTATTGTCTATTAGTACATTTTTCCAAGAATATGTCTCGAAGAATAGTTCAAATCTATTATATGTATATGAGTTTTATGCTTCATATGTAGACAGCGAATCTTTATGCAAAATAAAAATTTTCTACTCGAATTGCAACAATCTGGAGTGAAATAAAAATTTATTTCTTCTCTTAATATGTTTAATAGGTTGAAAATAATATAACAGCATATTTAAATTCTTCTAATTTGTTTACAACTCTAAATTACACCTACTCATTTTTGTTATAAATTCATAATATCCGCTGTCTATTCATATGTTTGAAAAAACGAAAAATTAAATTTTAAAGAAAAATGTATCTGTAAAAAAAATTTTGGTCGGAGATGTCAGTTCAATTATTTCAAATGTTTCAATTTTAAGATCTCATTCTTAACTTTATTTATTTTTTTTATTATTATAAAATATAATTTAAACACTTTTCAAACATTGCGTTTAATCGCGAATTCATTTTGAAAAATAATGCTACTTTGTTAGGTTCGAAATGAAGTGCTCTTATTTACAGTAGTCTTGTCATACTAAAATAATAATACGAACAGTTTTATTTATAATAAATGACGACGAGCTTAAAGCAATTGGGATTTCAAAAAGAATATATTTATAATTAGCTAGCTTTTTTAGCTGTACAATATTAAAAATATGAATCTTCTGGTGTAACATTGAAATCATCATGAAAAGTTTGAATATTCTTCGTAAATCCCTTTAGAGCATCTTGTTGAGGAACATACTAGCGTTAATGGGGTATACTACAATATATGCATGTTTATAGATGCATTTACAGTGATTTATTAAATATTGTTATTTCATTCTTTCTAGTTAATTGTTGATGTATCTTGCATGGCATACGAGAAATTAGTAATAACTGCCTTATCTCAAGTGACATTGACAAGCAATGAGAAAATTTCGTACTTTTACGTACATATTTTTAGCATATATTGACATTACGAGTACAGGCAAATATTATTTTTAAATATATTAGTAATTATTTGTGTATGAATGAATCTATACGATATACATCAATAATTTGCTGTGAAAGACATGGAATTAAAAAGAAACACAACTAACCTAATGAGAAACACAAGATTGATTGAGATTTTCTTTTCCCTCCTTCAAGACGAGTACAATCTAAATCCTGGTTTAGAATGGGAGGACGAATTCGCAGGTAGGTAATCCTCTCTAGAGATGATTTACTCTGCCTATTTATATCACGTATATGCGAATTTGATTCATTTTACGAAGATGCGTTTTGAAAGTAATTTACGTTCAATTTTTTTTTCTCTCTTTAAATTGTTATCTCCACATGCACTGAAAGGAGGGAACCCATACCTTTAATTTACATTAAATATTGCTTGATAAATTATTGGGTAGTTTCTATGATTTGTTATATAACTGTAAAAATTCTAGCTTTTCTTTTTATGCATGCTTAGATAGTATATATACACACATATATATACATATTTATAGTTTTATCATATACCATTCGACTCTTCTTACTGCAAAGCATGAACAAAGCCATATGATAAATTACTGCCAACATTTTCGTTTCCTTTCTTATCTAAATAGTACTGTGATCGAAAGATGTAGAATCTGATTATAACTTCGCACTGTTTCTTTAGCATTTATTTTTCTTACGTAAGTTATACATCTACTTGATGCTGCATGAGACTTGGGAAGTTGCGTTAATTTACCTCCACTCCTTTTTATATTTATATTCTTATATATGTTCTTTCTATTGAAAGCAAATTATAATGATTTGAATTTCTCAATGTTTCTTTTTTGTTTGAACATTGGGTACCGACGTTGGAAAAATACTTTCAATGAACATTACATTTCAATACAATTTGTACTTACATCTGTTAAAGTAATAATCGACAAGTTGTCTTTTCCTCCAGAGTTCATTCTTTTAGTCCACTTATATTTAATGCTACAACTAAGGGTGGAGAGATACTGTTTTAGAACATTTTTATAATTGCAATTTTTTGAAATAAGTTTGATTTATACATATAATCCACCAACAAGCAGTCCACCTTCTTCTGTAACTAATCTCAATGCATGCGATCCAATTTGATGATTGCTTTCCCAGTTTTCTGTGTGATTATTTATTTTCTAATGAATTATCTTCTTATTATTTGGATAGAACTTTTATAGAAACTTTGAAAAGAGAGTTGCATCCCATATATTTAAATTCAGCGCTTGTGCAATTTCTTTATTTTTGTAAATCCTTTTCTTTTCCGTTTACGTTTATATTATTCTTTATTATGCAGATTTTATTACATAAACTGCAAAGTTGATTATTATCAATGTAATGTTACAGGCCCTATTATAGTAGTTAAAAAAACTGACCGCGTTATTTATTTTAAATAGTCCTTTTTTCTGTACGCATATTTATACATTTTTGTACCAGTTAGTGAATGCAGCTACGTTAGGGATTGATACAGTTTTTATAAGATAACATAAGAGGGATAAGATAGGTTATAAAATAGGGATCGAAACTATTAAGTAGGGTATAGTTGCCAGTGGTAGATATATTGAAGTTAGGGAATTTGTGGCGGAACCAGCTTATTCACCACAGTTTTGACATTTGATGATGGCCAAGCTGAAGATGAAGAGAACAGTTTGCCGCATATGGATGGTTTCCAAAGTAAGCTTCCCCCTGGGATTCTTCCGCATGGTTTGCCACAAGTGAAAGAAGTGCAGCCCGCCGTTACGCAAGTGGAACAAGAAAAAGAAAAAGAGATTCCTAAAGAAGGTAAATTCTTACATGTGTATAATGACAGATATATACTTAAGGACACTTTCAATTGATTAACACTAGGTTTACAGAGCTCTAATTTGTTCTATATTTTCTCATGTAGAATCATGCCCTCCACGTTTATACCATCTTGGAACACCCTGTAGATATATTAAATAAATTTTTCCAACAATATATACCCAAAGAAATAAATTTAGTAAATAATTCCTCAAGGAAGCATCTTTACAATCTTAATAATTGCAAATTAAGAATATTAGAACCCGTCATTTTGACGAGTCCCGTAAACCTAGTGTTAAGCTCCTATGTATACATACCCAGTAAGCAAACTGCTCGATTTTGGATGGGCATCTGCGTCAGCAGAAGTACCGCTTTTTGTTGGCAGAGTATGCCGGCACAAGCTGACGGCAGAATGCTGGCAGAATAAAGGCAGCTCGGTCTCGAATTCGGTGCTGTCCTCTTAAACGGAGGCAGAATTCAGGACCGAGTTGCCAGCATTCTGCCGTCAGCTTCTGCCGGGGCGCCGGGCAGACCTTCCCAGCAGAATGCCATACATCTACGTCGTAATAAGTATCGGCGGGATGCGCTGTCCAAAATCGAGCAGATTCCGAGCATTCTTCCAGCAACGTTTTGACAGCATAATGCTCGCCATCTGGTGGCATCGTACGATTGCAGGCTGTGCTCGATATCTGCTCGAGGCCGGTCTGGCTAACTGGGTATACAGTAAAGTCCCAATATAATTGTAAGCGCGACGCCCGGAGGTGACCGTTTCAAGTCAGTTCGCCTACCCCTTCCACTGGGGGCAACCCCGCGAGAGGCCAATAAGCTCGAGCAGCCTCGGTCGCCGAGCAGTGTATACATGCAGCGTAGTACGATACCGGGTCGGTTATATCGGTATAGATCACTACTAATCCAATTGCAAAACTTCTTTATTTTTCATTATTTTTTTATGGGAGTTTGATCTACTTATTCGTGGCATTTTTCTAATGAAAATGATACCAAATATGATATAATTGTGATAATATTTACTTGTGGAATGAACGATTATAATTTCGAACGCAAAGAAGAACAGCGTATGGGAAATTCTTTGAAATTCTTCCCCATACCACCCTGTCCTTCTTTGCATCAAAAACTTTCATAGTTCATTACTCAAGTAAATATAATTGGAATTATATCATATTAGGTATAATTTTCATTAGAAAAATGCCACGAATATGTTGGTCAAACTGTCATAAAAAAATAATGAAAAGTAAAGAAGGTTTGTTAGTGGATTAGTTATGTTTACACTTCTCGGCGACCGAGGCTTCTCGAGCTTCGTTGTCCTTTTCTACGTTTGCAGCACAGAACCGATAATCGGCTTAAATCGGGACTTTACTGTAATGTGAATTTTGATTAAACTTGCTAGAATAATTCATGGAATTGAAAATATTAAACGTTGCTTTTCACAATACTTGTTATGTGAACAAGTATTCCTCTACTGAAAATTTGAAAAGTAAACGTTATAGTTACATGTCACTAATATATGTAGATCTTAAAATATGATGTTATCATGGATAAAATCGTTTATGACCTTTAAAACTCGAAAGAAGAGTGGTTTTAATGTAAAAAGCACGAATTACAATATCTGCTATTTTAAACCGAACAACTTTTTCTTTATACATTTTATATCATTTTCATATCTGCAAAAATAACAACAGTAACAAAGCACCTCGGATAATACGGAATCTTGGTTAAACGGAACTTAGATAATCGAGACTCTACTGTATCTAAATCTGAAACAGATTTTGAAAATTGTTTACTGGCATTTTATCAAATATACTGATTTGCAGTACGAGAACTTAGTGAAGAGGAGAAACAAATGATTATATTGTCCGAAGATTTCCAACGATTTTTTGATCGTACTAGTCGTATTGTAGAAAGGGCATTAGGCGAATCAGTCGACATTTATACGGATTATGCTGGAAATATGGATGGAGAGGATGGAATGTGAGTACAAACAGAAAATGATAATATTATATCTACCAGAACATCCATTAGTTGCAAAGAAGATAAATCTATTTCAATATAAATTCAATTATTTCATCTAACCAGTAAATTCATTTAAAATTTTCTTTGAATTTATATATGTACATTATGGATATGACTAGACAGCGGATTTTATGAATTTATGATGAAAATGAGTAGCTGCAATTTGAAACAGTAAAAGTATTACAAGATTTTAAAAGAACTATTATATTATTTTCAACTTATTAAACATATTATGAAAGAAAATCAATTTCTATTTCACTCCAGCTTGTTGAAATTCTGTTGGAAAATTTTTATTTTGCATAAAAATTTGCTGTCTGGATATGACATTACCATTTTACACATAAATGTATAAATAAACCAATCCTCTGAATAGGTAGTCGAAATTTAGATTATTTGACCATTTCATTTATTTAAGGGGGTAGACTCGTTTCCAGGGTTGCAAACATGCGGGATGCGCCTTCTCATTTCTCGATAATGCAAAGATGGGGATTTTCACTAGTCAAAAGCGCTAAATAAAGATCAATCTATAGATATTCTAGATAATCTCTTATTATATAGAATGTCGGCAGCTCGCGAGCAAATAGTTGGCCAGGATTAAATAATGATGTGGAAAAATAATCAAAATTTCGACTGCCTACTCAGAGGATTGGGCTGCTCTTTTCGTTGCGTAGCTAGAAATTTTTTCCTTTCTCCTATAAATTTTTGCCTGTTTCCTATGTTATTCAGTATATTTGGATGAGAACATATGAGAAATCCAAGTTTCGATCCTAGAAGATCAATGGTTCAGAAGTTATAAGTGTTTAAAGTTGAGCGATTTACAGTGTTTTTGACAGGTTAGCGCCGCCATGTTGTGTGTAGTGACGATCGCTCGTCGCTTACCGAGCGGAGCCGCTAGCTGGCAGCACAAGCACGCGATAATGCCGATAATAATTAATTAGTTGGTTGGAGGTTAGGTCGGGTGATGAGAGGTGGAGAGGGTCGGCTTAGAAATCTACGTAAGCGGCGCTTGCTCGTCACTACACACAACATGGCGGCGCTAACCTGTCAAAAACACTGTAAATCGCTCAACTTTAAACACTTATAACTTTTGAACTCCAGGATCGAACTTTGATTTCTCGCATCTTCTCATCCATATCTATTGGATAACATAGGAAAAAGGCAAAAATTTCTGGTTACGCAAGAAAAAGTTTACCCGAGGATTGGTTTACATTGTGAAGTAGATACTTCATGAGTGAAACAATACTGTGATCAATCACGGGTCTAGCATCCACAGCCTGTGAGTAATCAGTTGTTTAGGATTGATTCCAGTGATGTTTAGATAATCGACATTCTGGAAAATTAATTGTTAAGTAATTTAATAAAAATTTAATTTAAGAGAATTTTAATTTAATATTAAAAAGTTAATTTAATTTTGAAGTAATTTAATAAAGGGACATATTTCAAGTAATAATTGCAATTTATATGATTTTCAGGGATGAGAAAAGCCACCAGCGTTTATGGTTGAATCGGTCGTTCTTTTGTGATCGATGGTCTCGTAATCGTTGTGTAACATCAATGGATTGGTCACCTCAATTTCCAGAACTTCTCGTAGCCTCTTACAACAATAACGACGATATTCCGAATGATCCAGATGGAGTTTGTTTAGTTTGGAATACAAAGTTCAAGAAAACAACGCCAGAATTTATTTTTCATTGTCAGTCTCCAGTTTTATCGGTCACGTTTGCTAAATTTCATCCAAATCTAATCTTAGGAGGAACTTATTCTGGACAAATTGTCCTCTGGGATAATAGAGTGCAAAAGAGAACTCCTATTCAACGAACTCCGTTGTCGGCAAATGCGCACACAGTAAGTCAATTAAAAAATTGTCTAGCACAATTTAAGAAATGTATCTTAATCTATGAAATGTCTTAATTGTTGTATTTTTAGCACCCCGTGTATTGTTTAAATGTTGTTGGAGCACAAAACGCACACAACCTGATAAGCATTTCAACTGATGGAAAAATGTGTTCCTGGAGTTTAGATATGTTATCGCAACCTCAAGAAAGACTTGAATTGACTACTAAACAGTCAAAACCCATTGCTTCTACTTGTTTAGCATTTCCACAAGGTGACGTTAATAATTTTGTTGTAGGCAGTGAAGAAGGAACTGTTTACTCCGGTAAGTATTTATTTATTCGATTTAGTTAGAAATCTATCCCGAAATCTTTGGTGCAAAGAGATAATACATAGTCATTGTAGCAAAATGACATTAGTGCTTGGCGTAGAACAAGTTTTAAGCCGTAACTTTCCATTATACTCTGGTTTGGTGGTAAAGTTCGCCCCTGGCCTGATTTGAACCCTTGTGTAGTTAACCGGATACTCTTTTCTATATTGCCTTCAGTAATTTGTAATGTTCCTGACAAAATATTGCAAAAAGATTAGCAACAAAAGATTAACGCCACAATACGGTCCCTGTTGTCTGATGCAATTTTTATTTCGAAAACTTTTATACTACTATCATACTTTCGGAGTTATTGTAGGTGGCAATAGTTAGTGCCTCACCCTGTATAATAAGAATGGTAATCTCTGTTCTGCGAGTCTTTCCACGCCATTTAATATTTCATTTTTATTTAGCTTGTCGTCATGGCACGAAAGCGGGAGTATTAGAAACGTATGAGGGGCATCAAGGACCAGTTACTGGAGTCAGTGCGCACGCAGAACAAGCTGGAATAGATTTTTCGCACTTGTTCTTAACATCGTCCATTGATTGGACAATTAAGTTGTGGAGTCTCAAAGAAAATAAACCTCTGTACTCTTTCGAACATAACGGCGACTACGTTTATGACGTAGCTTGGTCCCCAACTCATCCAGCGTTGTTTGCCGCTGTAGATGACTCAGGAAGATTGGATTTATGGAATCTTAATCAAGACACAGAAGTACCTACCGCCAGTATCATGATTGATGGGTGTCCAGCTCTTAACAGAGTTTCGTGGACTCCAAGTGGTTTACATGTAACTGTAGGTGATGATACTGGAAAAATTTGGGTATATGACGTTCCTGAGGTAAGTTTGTTTTTTATTAAGTAATAGCAGTAATCGTTATAATTGAGAAACATTTAATTTTACTAATACGTCTATAGTGGATTTATAGTACCACTACATATTATAGTACCTCTGGTCATAAAGACTTCTATGAAATTGTTTTATAATTATCTTATCTTTTCTATTTGACATGGGAGAGTACAAAGGAGTACCTGTACAGTACACTTAAAAATAGTTAAAAATATACTTGAGTAATATGAATTAAACGCGATACAATAATGTGGGCATGTGTTAACACTCTGCGTTCATATTCAGTTTTAAGAAGTATGCCAAATTTATTACAAGTTGTTGATACTTATACTTTCTAAAAATGATAATAATCTTACAGGTGATGTTTAAGTGTGTCCACACTTAAATGATACAGACTATTAAGTCATTAAATATTGATAATGTGAACAAATCTATCCGCTTACCGTTAGATTTTAAATTACTAAATAAATTTTACTAAAACGTGTGTTTGTTTTAATATAGCATTTAGCGCATCCAAGAATTGATGAGTGGAATAAATTTTTATATACGCAACAAGAGTTGAGGAACAACAAAGCAGATGAAGAATTACATAAACTTAATCTTAGGGACCAGCGGCCTTAAGTTCTATACCTCTCTTAGCGCCGTGTCGTTAGATAAAGTACATTAACAGTTTTGTTTAGAAAGTATTTCTAAGTTCAAGTTACATACTTTAAACCTTAAAATCAAATAAATATAACACGTAATTATAAAAGATTTTGAAAACATTATGAAGAAAGTGCTAAGCAGCAGAACAAACGTGTTAACGCTTTATATATACGCAGTTGTTCTATACTCTAACGGCTATAAATTCTACACAACTCGTGGAAATTGTTACTAAACAAGTTCAATAGAGTACACAATAAAAAATGTGTACAACATATCTTTGCATGTAAATAATGACATTATAAACATCTCCTGAATTTGAAGGAAATGAGATGATGAGAAATTACTATAATGATAATTACAAAAAATTTCACACACTATTTTCATTACTTTAAATTAAGAATTATTTTTAAAGAAAATAGTAACATTTTTTTAATTAATTAACGTATTAATTTATTTTTCTTATTTATACTCTTTCAGAATGATATAGCTTTCATTACTTTGTTCTGTTTTTTGTAATTTATAATATGAGGAAACTTGCAAACTCATTGAACAAGGATTATTGCTTAAAAATGTAAATATAACACTTTTCGTTAATATAAACAGCTGGGCTTTACCTAAAATGTGATATTGTTAAGTATAGAATTATGTTTTTATGCATACCCTTGCTCAAGTCAAGCATATTTACACTGTCCTTTTTTTAATGCAAAAATAATTTGTTCTACAATGTATTATACACAAAAATATTTTATTAAATCTGAGGAGTTATCAGTTTATTCCATGTTTTTGTAATATGCATGTAGGATTTTAGAAATCGTGGACTACAATGTCTGATGCTAGAAAGAAGTCACGCAGGTTGGCACAGGACAAGTCGGCCCTGCCTATTCAGAATCTGATTCATTAATATTGTAATTTCGAACAATTGCAAAATTATGTATGTATGTAACCAATCAAACCCACAAACACTCTAGGTGACTTCTTTCTAGCGACGAAGAGTATAACTTTGTCATTTTCAACGTTGTTCTTACTGATTTTTCTGCAGCAGATTTTTCTATGTTGTATTTTATTTTCTTGTGCGCAATTTCACACAGTGATCCTCACTTGTTCTCCAGGAAAACTGTTAGAATCCGCGTTGTATACGCAAACAAAAGACGCTGTAGCAAGCATATAATGGCCGAGTGTCGAATCAGCTGTTCAGACTTTTAAAAAGCATTAGAAAATTAAAAGAAGGTGAAGTACTCTGTGACCGTGATCAATGAAACATGTTTAATTAATCTAAAAATCTTAAGATCACAGGTTCGAGACCCGCTGTTTAGCGGTTTTCTCCCCTTCTTAAAATCCTACATGCATTCTTTAATTGAAATTGCTGTAGGCAATGATAATTTAATAAGTTAGCATACAAATTTATTATTGTCTCTAATGCTCTGATTAAAACTTTATTTTAAAACTCCGAATGTTTACTAATTTTACCTTACAAAACATGAAAACGAATTTTGTAAGTATTGTTTATCCATAATGTAGTTTATGACGACGAACAGATTACCGTTCAACTTTCTCACGGGAATTTTCTCAAGATAATCTCTGGCCGGAACCGTCCTAGATAACGTCACTTTAACCCTCTAGATCAGGGGTAGCCAACCGTTTACATACCATGCGTCAATTTTTTCGCGTGCTAGTTCGGATGCGCCATACAGCTCAAGCACTTTTTCTATCTTGTTACGTTTATTGTTGGGGTTGGAAAAAAGAGACAGGGGTGGAATCTGCTTCACTTAGGGCAAGAAAAGGGATAACTCAATCACGCAACTAAATTAATTAATTTACGCCAGTTTAAAAGAGATACGTTTATCGAAGCACCGATCTACTATGAGTGGGCGATCGCTGTCGTGAATCCCACAATTTACATCCTACAATCGTAAACTGTCGAAAAATTGTGACGAACAGATGAGTAAGAAGACTCTATGTATTGAACTGATTGTGAGAGCACTCAGGTGTTGAAAATATGAAGATGGATTCAGTTATGGCGCCTACTTCGAAAGAATAAGTAGTCACAAATATGCAATGCGACACTTGTAAGGCCGTTATTAGACTGGGCCACTGGTGACGCAACACTGAGCGCACACTGGTGGCGCCACCGAATTGAAGGACTTTAATAAATTGGCCACTGGTGGTACCACCGTAACAAGAAACGCGTTTATTTTCGCTGTGGATGCAACGCTGTGCTGTGCTATTGTAGAAGGAAAATGGCATTAAACGAAAGTGTGCTTCTTGCTCTTTTATTAAAAAAGAGAAGGAGAAAGAATCGGAAAATGCATATACATCCGATGTTAGTTTCAAGGGAAGACAAAGGATTATATTATTCATTGTTTCATGAATTTTGTGCTGATGAAGTGAAAGTTTTTCGGTATTTTGAATGTCAAAGTCGTCCTTTTACGAACTCCTGGAGTATATAAAAGAAGACATATCTGGTATTGATACAAATATGCTAGTGGCGCAACTTGTGGCTTACAATTAGTCTAATACGCTACATGCGAAATAATGCCCCGGCTGGTAACGGCGCCACCAGATGTTACCCAGCCGATTGTGACTTCATAAGTTACCGTACCCTAATAGGTTCCATTTGCTTTAATGTCTAATAGCGGCCTAATTGTCTAATGTGCCACAGGTTGGCCACCCCTGCTCTAGATAAAAATCAAACATACCCGTCTTAAAGGAAAACGATACAAAAACGAATGTGACCCAAGATTACAAACAGACACCCCTGTTTATTTCAGGGATATATAAACCCTTGAATTTTTACTTTCTTCGGTTCAGACTCGTGTACTATTCGTCCAATAAGAGATGGCACAGAAAAACTTGTTTGTACCACGTGGTATCCCTACTTCGCGCTACACGTTCTCCACGATTGGCCGAATTGCTTGACGAAGACAGCAAACAGGCGTCTTGAGTGCGACTGCAATAGACCGATGTGGTGACGCTGAGCTCCTATGACGACCGTTCCCGCCAGAACCTAAGCGCAAGAGTGAAATCCGCAGCCTAGCGTCAGGAGTGGGGTCTCGCAGATCCCCCTGCACCCCACCCACAAAATCCGTGCCATCTCTTGTTGGACGAATAGTGTCACATTTGTAAGAGTCAATTTTAGTGAGATCGCGCTAAAGTTCCCCTTCGAAGCAAGTTAACTTTGTAGACTCCACAAGTCCGGTAAAGTGCTACCAGCTAGCGGCTCCATTCGGTAAGCGGTGCGCGACCGTCACTACATACAACATGGCGGCACTACCCTGTCAAAAACACTGGAAATCGCTCAACTTTAAACACTTATAAGTTTTGAACCATTGATCCTCTACGATCAAAACTGGGATTATTTGCATCTTTTCGTCCAAATCTACTATGGGGTTAATGATTCTCGAAAAATCAATATTACCATATGATTCTCGATCAACGACCGTGGTCCCGTTGAAAGCACCGGTTCTCATTCGATCACCGAAGTTAAGCAACGTGGAACGTGGAATGGGCTTGGATGGGTGATCGCCTATTAAAAAACCCGGGAAGTGATCCCTGGGTGTTTTTTCACGTGTTGTTGGTAAAAGGTGGTTCGGATCCCACCGTAATAAACAGTAGGTCCCGCTGAAAAGGCGACAGGGAGAGTGGAAAGAAAGGAGAGATTGTTAAATGGATTTGAAACCCTGAGGGGACCAAATAATCATATCAATCAATCAATCATATGATTCTCGAAAAATCAATATCTCCATGTCAACGATTTTATTTGTTTCAAACGATCGGCCTTCATCGAATACATTGTACGCTGGAAGAGCACAGTTCCGCGCGGAATCGCGAAGAGCACGGGACTCTTTCCGCGTCGGAATATGTAATTTCTTCCCGTTCGCTATCGTTACGAGTTCGTAAAGTGTTCTACGTGTAGAGTTTCGTGTTTTGTGTTTTACTGGTGTAACAAGCAAATGGATTTACCGCTGAATAAGTGAGTTTTTAATTCAATCAGTTTCTACTTCTTCTCTCGTTCGGGTAAAGTTGCCGATGATGTGGATCCTCACCGATTTCGATGACCTTGAAATATGTTATAAATTCAACGTTTTAAATATCTTTTTCCTTTGAAATAATGCTCATCGAAATTGGAGAGGAGATAGTACATCGATCAATTTTCAATTGCAAGTTTTTACTAATATCTCGTAAACTAAAGCCGACAGCCAACAAGTCTATCGATAAATGTTGTTCAGAATCATGGTCTTGACAACATATTCATAGCTCATCGAAATCGGAGAAGAAATGGTACATGGATCGATTTTCAATTACAAGTATTTACAAATATCTCGCAAACTAAAGCCGACAGAAAAAATGTCTAACGATAAATATTGTTCAGAATCATGGTCTTGACAACATATGCAAAGCTCATCGAAATCGGAGAGGAAATAGTACATCGATCGATTTTCAATTACAAGTTTTTACTAATATCTCGTAAACTAGAGCCGACAGCCAAAAAGTCTAACGATAAATGTTATTCAGAATCAGGGTCTTGACAACATATGCAAAGCTCATCGAAATCGGAGAGGATTCACATAATCGAGAATCTCTTGTTCGTTGCGACATCGCGGCGTGCCAACAACGCTTGGTTGCCGGCTCGCCGCGCTGAACGTGCCAATACGTGTCTAGGTCGCGCTGTGATTGGTCCGTGTTTTCGTTAGTAAGTCCTTAACGGAGCCTCGGATGCCATTTTCGTAAAGGAAAATGTCGCTTGAAATGATCTCAGGAACCTCCCATTTCCGGATGTTGTGGGAATTTTTGGACACCCTGTAGAAGTGCGAGCGAAATAGTGGGGGACGCCTCACTACCGCACTCTCGAGCTACCGAAATTCCGCGGGCATTGTTGCGTTGGCCGTAGAACGCACGAGCATTTTTGCTGTCCTTGTACCCGCGTGTGCGTCGTAGTCAGTCACACCATACAAGCTGCCGTAGCAAACCGCCAAAGTCCCAAAGGTCATGCTGCATCGCTGCCGGTGGTAAGTGCCCATCAGGCTTCGCCTATCTAATTCTTTCTGTTCGCGACCTTTTCGAAGTGGCTCAAGTAGTGTTCGTGTTGTATTTTGTTAGACTACGGTTCGCCCTTCAGACGACCGGATAAGGGTCTGTTCATACTGAAATATTTCCGACGAAATATATCCGACCAGATAAATATTCTTCAATGCATTTTACCGAACCTTACCTACCGTAGGTCTACATACTTCCATTCAAATTCATTGAAAAATATCTGTCTGATCCGATATATTTCA
This sequence comes from Lasioglossum figueresi, assembly GCA_028455805.1. Lineage (NCBI taxonomy): Eukaryota > Metazoa > Arthropoda > Insecta > Hymenoptera > Halictidae > Lasioglossum > Lasioglossum figueresi. The sequence goes on along the minus strand of CM052190.1, from coordinate 15,750,585 downwards.
TCAGAAATATTCCAGTATAGACAGATCCTAATTCGCGTGTCGCACGAACGGCGTTTGTGTGCGTTCCTCAGTTGTTTCCCCAATGAGAGCGACGAGCGTTTCGCGTTGTTCCATGACCATTGTACGCGCCGCTCACTGTCAAAGAAATTTTAGCCGACGAAATCATCGTGACCCCCGCGTTGGCCTAGAAGTGTAGTTCTTAACCGGTGTTCCGCGAGCTTCTTGCAAGTGTTCCGCGAAATTCCGCGAAATATATTAGATATATTTAATAATATATTTTCTAAAATATAATTATTTTTACGCGGGATGTTTTTGTTTGTTTTTTGGGCTGTACTTCTGAAAGGCACCGGTGGCCAATCGAGATGAAACTTGGTGGGTATTATGAGGGATAGGGAAGTACCTCAGATATAAAATTTTAACTTAGGGATTTTTTTAGTTTTTGCGTTATTACTACATTGAATTATGTCTATACGTCAGGCATGTCCAAAATTTGCTCGATCGGAGGCATATTCACGGGAGACGCCCACTTCTCCCTCCCGCGCGTCTCGCTCCCCGTAGCGACCGTAGTCCGCCGAGTTCCTCAGGCCCGTACGTACCGTATGTCGTATATGTAAAACAAAATAAAGAGGGCTCAGTCGATTGGATATTTCTATGCTCACTCTATTATTTTTCAATGTAGTGGAATTCTGTGCGAACTCTCGTTTATTGTTGACCTCATAAATCACCTCACCATATTAAATTTAAAATTACAATCGCCCAATCAATCTATTTCCGAATCGTGTAGCGATGTAGATTAATTTTGTAGGAAGCTGGAACTTTTCCGAAATCATTTTAATTCAAAAGAAATAATATTTTTCTTTTTTCCCTCTTGCCAATTAATTTTTTAAGAATTTGGCAGTCAATGCGATTTTAAGAATCATTTGCATATTCTTAAATCGGTGATAAATCAGTTCGAAAATCGTTTCACTGACTTCAATTCGATTAGAAATGGTCTATTCCTTTTTGAGAATCCCTTATCCGTTAGAATCAAAGAACAACTCGTCGAATATCAACAAGAATCGTGCTATCTTCAGCATGACATTTCTTTGAAAACGAGGAAAGGTAAAGGAGCTGAATTTTTTAAAATTTTAAATGAAACGAAGTCCTGGTTTTAAGAAATTTTGCGATCCGACTTTTCTCAATGTTCGGATCAACTTATTTATGCGAATGTTCGTTTTCGAAAATGCGTAGTATTAAAACAGAACAGCGTACACTGCTGAATGATTTCTCGCTATCATATTTGATGCGAATATCGACGTCCAACCTTCCCTTCGATATTTCGGATTTGCGAAGCAGTTCTAATGAACGTGTGCAATAACCAAGCTTTCCTAATTGTCAATAATCTCATAGATATAATAATCTGTCATAGATCTATTTTACAAATAGATTTTTTCAAAATTATCGTGCGACGCTGTGGAATAAGCCTATAGGGGTTACCACTGACAAAAAAAACCCATTGACCTCATAGGTGATATGGGTCGAATACTTCATAGGTGATATGGAAACCTATGAGTACGAGTGTCGCCCCAACGCGCCACGCGCAGTGCATAAGGCATACGGTACGTACGGGGCTAAGGAGCTTCGCGGACTATGGTCGCTACGGAGAGCGAGTAAATATGCCTCCGATCGAGCAAATTTTTGACATGCCTGCTATACGCGCACGTCCGTGCTATGCGTATGTGTCAGCATGATGTGACCGCTCGTCAACTGTTTCTACAGATATATCACTACGATCGTCGAACGATCTATGTACCGCGTGAACTTCTTCAAACATATGATGAAGAATGAGTACATATTACGACAATACCACACACATCCCCACCGTATTGTAGCCGTCATTCAGAATTTGCACTATTAATGGAAAAATCATACGAATAAAATGAGTTGTGGTTAGGCCGCGAAGGGGGCGGAGAGGGCCGGCCGTTAGGCCGACCCGACCACGCATAGGAAATCCAGAAGTAGTCTTTCAAAATTGAAAGCTCACCTTATACGTGAAAAGAAAGAAGTTGTTCAAAATGTCGAAATCTATAATATATTTAAATTTCATCAAAATCGGAGAGGAGTTCCTCTTTCTAAATAATTACCGCCGATTCTTCTCAGATACACTGTGTGGATGCGTGTGGTGTCGTCGTAATTTGTACTCGCTGCTCACTCTTCATCATCATATGTTGTACAAAGTTCACGCGGTATATAGATCATTCGACAATCGTAGTGATGTATCTGTAGAACCGGTCGACGAGCGGTCGCGTCATGCTGACGCATACGCACAGCACGGATGTGCACGCATAGGCAAAATTCAATGTAGTAGTAGCTGCAGTTTTTCGCAAATATTAAAAAACTAAAAAATTCCCGAAGTTAAAATTTTATATTTGGGGTCCTTCTTCCACATTCTTTATAACATGCTCCAAATTTCGGAATAATATCTGTTTTTTGGATGATTAATTTTGTTGTTCCGCCAATTTTTTATATAGTCAAAAGTGTTTCCTGACTTCAAAAAGGTTAAGAACGACTGGCCTAGAGACTCGGGTTGTCGCCAACGCGGGTTGCTAGACTTGTTCCGTGGACCGCGTAATCCATCAAGACTCGGCTAAAATTCTACGATATTTGTTCTTCCGCCCGATCAGCCGGCGTGCTGCTAATTTCGACGCGATTAAAGCCCGCTACACACATCCGTTTTTCTAACGTACGGAGACTATGGATTCAATTAGGCGCTGCACAATTGTTTGCACCGTAGTTGCGGCGCCGCACGCTATACACACCGAATATGCGATCGTCATTACATTATCGCATATGTGATATCGCCCTTATCGAAACCAGGGCCATCCTAGGTATTATTAAAGTCACATTACAGCGCGTATTTGAATGCAGGAGTAAGTAAGAACCCGTTTAATAGTAATCTGGTAGTTGCGTAGTTAAAGAATTTGCGACTAAAATTAGAAGGTCACTCGAGTAGAAAAAATAAGAGGAAAGGAAGGCCATCTGGAACTTATAAAGGAGCGGATACACTTCAACACGGGACCAGGACCCCTTAAACAAAGGACAGCAAGGGAAAGCGGACTCGAAGACAGCTCTCCAACCCTCTTCAAGGACTTGGAGTCATTTTGCCGTTCAAACAAAGGGGCCTTCATAGGAGGAATCGAACGGCAACGGTCAAGTACATGGCACATTGAGTGCTCGTGCACATCCCTGGACACTTTCCCTTTGGGCCACCCCTGCGAGGCTTTACGCACCGAGCGTGGGAAAGTAGGAAGACGCCCACGTCATCTACCCCGTAAATCTTCACAAGGAAGAATTCAAACGTAGGAGTCCTTAAAATAAAGAAAACATTTGTGAAATTCACTCTAGCAATCGTTCTCTAACACTCTGTGATGTCGCCCTAATCGAAACCAGCGCCATCTTAGGTATTATTATAGTCACATTACCGCGCGTATTTGAATGCAGGAATAAGAAAGAACCCGTTTAATAGTAATGTGGTAGGTGCGTAGTTAAAGAATTTGCGACTAAAATTAGATGGTCATTCGAGTAGGAAAAATAAGAGGAAAAGAAGGCCATCTGGAACTTATAAAGAAGCGGATACACTTTAACACGGGACCAGGACCCCTTAAACAATGGACAACGAGGGAAAGCGGACCCGAAGACAGCTCTCCAACCCTCTTCAAGGACTTGGAGTCATTTTGCCGTTCCATACAAAGGAGCCTTCTTAGGAGGAATCGAACGGCAACGGTCAAGTACGTGGCACATTGAGTGCTCGTACATCCCTGGACACTTTCCCTTTGGGCCACCCCTGCGACGCTTTACGCACCGAGCGTGGGAAAGTAGGAAGACGACCACGTTATCTACCCCCGCAAGACTTTTACGTGACATCGGTTTAGGTGAGGAGCCTACTCTTTTGATTGGACCTCCCGATGCCCCACCAAAGATGCACTCCGTAACCAGAGGCCTGATGGAAGAAGCAGAGAAAACAGGAAGACACTTTCTGATTGACTTTCGACTAATCGCCTTCAAAAGCTCACTTGAAATATAGAGAAAAGTTTTTTTCAACCACCAGTCCCTGTTTCGTATTTATTCTTTACCCCGTTTCCTATCTTAGTTAAGCCGCGCGTTTGGGAGTAAATACTTTAGTATTTTAAGGCGTTTGAATCCCTGCCACGAAAATATTAGTACTGTAGCGGATGTAGATATTGTAGATTTCTGTAATTGTATCGATTAATTTGTTTATTTTAATAGCCCTTATTTTGTTTCTTGTTTCCTATCAACCAATTTATTGATTTAATAAAAACTAGAGATTCTAATAAATCCTAAAGAAGTGACACGTTATTTTATTTGTAAAATTATTATATATACTACAAATTGGTGACCTCGACGTGATTCTTTTTAAGAAAGAAGGATGCCACTTCATCATTCCCCAACTAGAATTGAAGGGAGATTAAACCAAGATCTTATTACGGAGACAGATGATGATTTGGTAGAAGAAGAATTACCTTCGACAAGTCAAGTCAACAATCCCAGTCAAATCAATGCGACATCAATGGTTAAACTTCCACCCTTTTGGAAAGATAATCCGATATTATGGTTTACCCAGATTGAAGCAGCCTTCGCAATTAGCAGAATCTCTTCTGATGATACCAAATACCGGTATACCATAAGTAATTTAGATAAAACAGTTCTTCCTTTTGTTTCCGATATTTTAAGCAACCCTCCAATTAAAAACAAATATGAAACTCTTAAAACAAAAATTATTTCCTCGTTCGATGAATCGAGCGAGTCAAAATTAAGAAGATTAATTAGAGGAAATGAGATTATTGACGAAAAAACCGTCAAATTTCTTACAAAGATTAAGAAATTTGGCAGGTGGTTTGTGTAGCGAGAGTGTTCTAAAAACATTGTTTCTGGAACAATTACCAGAAAATGTTCGAGGAATTTTAGCTATTAGTGAAGTACAAGAACTTTCCAAATTAGCTTACCAAGCTGATAAAATTGTAGAAGTATTAAAACCAAATAATATTTGTAACATTACTTCAAAAGAAAATTATACTTCTAATCCTTCACAGGAAGAAAACAACCAGACTTTAAATTCACAGATTATGGAGTTACGAAAACAAATAGAAGTTTTAAATATTAATATACGAAGAAATAATTACAAAAATAGATCAAGATCTAGATCTTTTAGGAGAGATAGAAGCATTTCAAAATCAAGATTTCGAAATGAAGAACCCTTATGTTATTATCATCAAAAATTTAGAGAAAATTCCTTTAAATGCAAAAAACCCTGTTCTTGGAGTGGAAAGGATAAAAGAGACCGATCAAATGAAGAGTTAGAGGAAAACTAAAAAAGCTGTCTGGAGTACAGACGATCCATGATAGCTCAAATGTTAATTATCGTCTGACGATTGCTGACAAGACGTTCTGATATTTCGTTGATACCTAGAAAAATGCTAAAAAGAAATTTGACAGAAACAAATCTTTTACTTTTCGCTGCAAATGGTTCCGAGATTAAAACATATGGTCAAAAATTAATTACTGTAAATTTGGGATTACGCAGAAATTTTACATGGGAATTTATCGTAGCTGATACAGTAATGCCGATTATAGGATCAGATTTTATAGGTCATTACGATCTATTAGTAGATTTAAATAGCAAAAGAGTTTTAGATAAAGAGACAAAATTACAATCATTTGGAATTTTAAAACGAATACATACAATTTCAATTTCAACAATAAATAATTCCTTTAAATATAATAAATTATTACAAGAATATATTGATATTACTAAACCGGTAAAGAAAGAGATTGTTGAAAAAGATGTTTATCATTATATTGTAACAAAAGGTCAACCGATTGCTGAAAAAGCTAGACGTTTAACACCTGAAAAATTTAAAATTGCCAAAACTGAATTCGAAGAGATGATTCGGAAAGGCGTGTGTAGGCCATCATCCAGTCAATGGGCAAGTCCTTTACACATGGTTCCAAAAAAAAATGGAGAATGGCGACCGTGTGGAGATTATCGAAGATTAAATTCATTAACGATTCCGGATCGCTATCCTGTACCTCACATACAAGATTTTTCTTTTAAATTGGCAGGTGCAACAATTTTCTCAACGTTAGATCTTATTAAAGCTTATAATCAGATACCCATGGAACCTGAAGACGTTCCCAAAACAGCAGTAATTACACCATTCGGATTATTTGAATTTTTAGCAATGCCATTTGGATTAAGAAATGCAGCACAAACATTTCAAAGATATTTAGACAACGCATTGAGAGGTTTAAATTTTTGTCATGGTTATATCGATGATATAATTATTGCGTCAATAAATGAAGAAGAACATAAACAACATTTAAAGATAGTTTTTGAACGATTACGACAGTTCAGATTGTCAATAAATGTAAATAAATCAATCTTTGGTGTTAAAGAAATTATATATTTAGGATATTTAATTAATACAGAAGGTATGAGACCTATTGAAGAAAAAGTTCAAGCATTGAAAGATTTTCCAATTCCAAAGGATAGGACAGAATTACGAAGATTTTTAGGAATAATAAATTTTTATCGTCTTTTTATTCCTATGGCAGCAAAAATTCAAGCTCCTTTACATTCTTTACTTATTGGTGCCAAAAAGAAAGATAAAAGGTTAATTGAATGGACAGAAGAACAGAAAACTGCTTTTAATAAAACGAAAGAACAATTAATCAACGCTACATTATTGGTACATCCAGTAGCAAACGCAAGTTTAGCGCTAACTACAGATGCATCAGATAGAGCAATGGGAGCTGTTTTGGAACAATACGTTGGTAAAAGTTGGCAACCTTTAGCATTTTATTCAAAAAAATTAACAGAAACTCAACAAAAATACAGTACTTATGATCGAGAGCTTCTGGCGATATATTCTGCAATTATATTTTTTCGATTTATGGTAGAAGGACGAAATTTAGTTGTGAAAACAGATCATAAACCATTAATTTTTGCATTTAAACAGAAATCATTAAAAGCTTCTCCTCGACAACTTCGACATTTAGATTTTATAGGTCAATTCACTACTGAATTAATTTATGTCAAAGGAGATGAAAATGTAATTGCAGATGCCTTCTCAAGAGTTGAAGCCATTGAAATGCCTATTGTGGTTACCACAGAAGATTTAGCGAAAGCACAACAGACAGATGAAGAATTAAAAAAAAATAATTTTAGGAGGAAATTCGACATTGCAATTACAAAAATTAAGAATAGGTAATACAAATCTTGTATTATATTGCAACATTTTAGAAGATAATATCAGACCTTATGTTCCAAAAATTCTAAGAACTAGAATTTTACTGGAAGTAGAGCTATGAAAAAGACATTGTCTTAAAGATTTGTCTGGCCGAATATGGCAAAAGATGCTGCTGAATGGGTGAGAACTTGTTTACCTTGTCAGAAAAGTAAAATTCATCGTCATCAGAAAAATTTACCAGAACATATTTCAGTATCTAAAGAAAGATTTAATCATGTACATATAGATATCATTGGGCCACTTCCTATTGTTAACGAATATCGTTATTGTTTAACTATGATTGATCGATTTTCACGTTGGCCTGAAGCAATACCGATTAAAGAAATTTCAGCAGACACAGTAGCGATTACATTTTTTAATACATGGATTTCAAGATTTAGCACACCGTTGTCCGTAACCACAGATAGAGGAAGTCAATTTGAATCGCAAATTTTCAATGCACTATCAAAGATGGTTGGATTCAAGAAGAAAAGAACAACTTATCATCCTGCTTCAAATGGAATTGTAGAAAGATGGCATCGATCACTGAAAACAGCGATTTATTGTCATGAAAAAGAAGATTGGACGAAGATTATACCGATCGTTCTATTAGGATTAAGAACAATATATAAAGAAAATTTAGGCTCATCAGCTGCAGAAATATAATATGGACAAACTTTAAGATTACCCGGTGAATTCTTTTTGGAAGAAGAAATTCCGATTGATCAAAGAATTTTTTTACAAGAATTGAGAGAACGTATTAAATTACTCAAACCACATCAGACGACACATAATATTAAAAAAAAGATATTTATACATAAAAATTTAAATAATTGTACACATGTGTTTCTGAGAATAGATGCAGTCAAACCACCTTTAACACCACCATATGAGGGTCCATTTGAAGTTATTGCAAGACCATCAGAGAAGATTTTCACAATAAAAATTAATGGGCAACTAAACAATATCAGTACTGAAAGATTAAAACCTGCCTACTTTGAAAAATCAGAACAAGAAGGAAACCTAGAAGAAATTAAGAATTGTCCTTCATTTTTCAATAAAGGACAACTTAAAACTTACCCTGGACCAAAAGAAAAAAAGAAAATTAAATCTGTAGAATTCAATATTTAGAAAATATTGTCAAAACTCGGAAGGGAGTAATGTAGCGGATGTAGATAATGTAGATTTCTGTAATTGTATCGATTAATTTGTTTATTTTAATAACCCTTATTTTGTTTCTTGTTTCCTATCAACCAATTTATTGATTTAATAAAAACTAGAGATTCTAATAAATCCTAAAGAAGTGACACGTTATTTTATTTGTAAAATTATTATATATACTATAGTACTGTATCAGCTTGTGCCATCTGGAGGCAACTTCCGCGATTTTTGAACCAAGTATAATATCACACATATCAGTCGATGTACACGTTCGTTATTCCGCCGCATGGTGGCCGCACGTTAGGAAAACATGTGTGTAGCGCGCCTAAGGATGCGCAGAAGCGAAACTGATGCCTCTATCGTAGAGGTGAACTACGAATGAAGAGAGAGCTTCGTACAAAGTCCTGTTTTGCAATTTGGCTCTTGAAACTTTATAACCAACAAAAGTGTACGTTTTTATAGAAGAAATTTTTTTCTGTACACTGTTTCCAAAAAAGGTTGTGCACGAAGATGCGGAATATTACAGAGAATATTTTATTTTCGTACTTTATTTTTGCATTTTATTTTGGTACTATCAAGTTGCCTTCCCTGAAGGTATAAACCATCAAAAGTGCCAGTGCAATAAACAAGCATTTATAATGTGTTCATGGTGTCGAGATTTTTTGTTTTGATTGCATGTAAGATGCATATCATCCCACATCATGTCGATAGTGCATAAAAAGGAATGGTCGTCCGTTCTAGGGGTGACTCTATACCACGCTTTAAGCGCGGCGATCCCCTCCCGAGGCCAACCCACTAAAACTCCACACCCGCCTAAGCTAAATGGGAGGAGCCTGAATCTCGCGAGAACTCAACTTGACACCTCTCAACTCTTCATGCATCCCGGGGGGAGGGATTAACCTCCCTCTCTCCCTACTCTAACCAGACCCCGGGCGGAGGAACCCATTTCTGTCCAGTAGGGGAGCTGCGCGCATTTTCTACAATTGAATGTCGAGCGCACAGCAACGCCAACGAGATGACATTTCGGCGGTGACAGCAGTCACTGCATTAGTAAACGTTGCCGGTAACTCAGGCTTCCGATGCGGTGTCGCTGTGCTCGAGTGAGAGTGTGTGCCACACCCTACCGCTTGGGCAGCGTGTACGTGTGCCTACATCGAACGTAAGGATTCTGGATTCCCCAAACCATGTCTCGCTAATGCAAAGTTGCGAAATCTCCGTAGTCAAAATCGCTAAATAAAAGATGAATCTAGGGGAGATGCTAACCCAGAAAGCCTACTTTTGCGTTGTTCATCCGTAATTTACATTATTCGGCAGCATGCTTGGGAGGCTCGGTGAGCAGGCTTGACTAGCCGTAACTCGCCACACTCACACACAGGAACGCTCGGGCAGCCTGTACGTGTGCCTACATCGAACGCTAGAGTTCGGGATGCTTCAAACCATTTCTCATCCTCCGCCGCGTCCTACACTAGCCATGGCATAGACACTAGGCGGTCTAGCACTACGGCGGTCACGGGAGCGAGACGCACGAGAGGCGCAGGCCTTGGAAACTGGCTAAACAGTGCCGGCGTTGCCGACCACTGCTTCAATATATATTATAAAAATTGAAACAATTATTTTAACAATATATTATTAGGTTGGTGCGAAAATTCGTTGCGTTTTAAAACCAAAATCATATATAATATATTAAATATATCTATAGATAATATATTTAAATTTGGGCGTGCAAAATATGTATTTAAATATATTATTACTAGCTTTTGCCCGCGACTTCGCTCGCACAGGAAACCGCTTAATGCCCTCGGAAAATAAAACCGTATATAATTTTAATTTTATGTCATGTCGTCGTCTTAGATTTAAAAATTGATGCCATTTTTGTAATTAACGTCACAAGAAACCTCATTAACGACACTCATACCGATTTTTAGGCTTATTTGCACCATTTTACTGCATTTGTCAAATATAAGTTTGAATTGAATTTATAAAGAGTTGATTCTGGAAAAACTACGACGTACCTAAGGGTTATGACTATTTGGTTTATACTTAAAGTATCTCTTTCGTCGTCGTGGCCCTCTCGCGGCGGTCGCGGTGTGGGTAGTTTCGCGCCTCGAGACGTAAACGTTACAAAATTGTCCCAAAACATATTTGGGGCTATTGGTTTCTACCGATCGATGATAATTTATGCCGTTCAATTCCATTTCGCTTTTCGCGTTGCTCCGTAGATCTCTCTGACGGTTAGCTTTGAAGCAACAGTTTAGCGATAAGATAATAATTACGTACTTATATATTAGTTTCCAGATACATTTACGGAAATAAGACAACTTTAAAGCGAAATAATTGTATCGATGAACATTAAGACCAAGTTTCAAGTAAATCCGACCACGAACGAAATATTCCTCGTACAAACGTTGCAACCCGTTTTCACCCCCTTTGCGGTTGAATTTCGAAATATCCTTTCTTATCCCTAGTATAGATCATAAAGGAAACCTCTGTGCAAAATTTCAGCTTTCTATGTCCAAGGGTTTAGCCTGGGCGTTGATGAGTGAGCGAGTCAGGACATTTTGGTGATTTTATAGATATAGATTAAATAAATCAATTTTTGTAATGTATAAAGCGTCCGAATTCGGCAAATTCGTATACCAAACTTCGCGGGGTCGTAAATCCCGTTTCGCTTGCTCGCGACGATACTCGGGGCGTTGACGCGGTTACGGAAGGAACAACGACTAGTTGAAATAATAAATTCGACTTTGAAAGTAAACACACTTTAATATACAGGGTGTCCCAAAATTCCCTCAACATCCGGACTGGGAGGTTCCTGAGATCATTTCAGACTTCGTTAAGGACGAAAGAGGCTTCGTTAAGGACTGCGTCTCCTAGACAGACGACACTCGCGCGTAACTGCACACAATCACCACAGTACACTCACACACCGCTAGACCACGTATACGTACGCGAGGATTGCAAGGGTCCGGGATTCCACGTCTGATTTCTCAATAATGCAAAGACGGGGTTTCTTATTAGTCAAAATCGGTAGATAAAAGATCAATCTAGGGGGCTATTTTCCTCAAAAGTCTTACTTTTACGTTTACGACGCGTAATTCTCATTATTCGGTAGCATATCGACAGCCACGATAGGCGGCAGCACCGTCGCCTCTCCATTGCTACTCGCGGCTCCGCGACATGCTGCAGAATAATGAGAATTACGCGTCGTAAACGTAAAAGTAAGAGTTTTGAAGCAAATAGCCCCCTAGATTGATCTTTTATCTACCGATTTTTACTAATAAGAAACCCCGTCTTTGCATTATTAAGATATCAGGAGTGGAATCCCCGGACCCTTGCAATCTTTGCGTACGTATACGTGGTCTAGCGGTGTGTGAGTGTACTATGGTGACAGTGTGCATGCACGCGCGAGTGTCGTCTGTCTAGGAGACGCAGTCCTTAAGGAATTATTAACAAAAAACACGTGTTGGCGCGTATTGGCACGCGTATTGGCACGTGTATTGGCACGTTCACCGCGGCGAGCCGGCAGCCAAGCGTTGGTGGCACGCCGCGATGTCGCAACGAACAAGTGTTTCCCTATAATGTTAATCCTCTCCGATTTCTATGAGCTTTGAATATGTTGTCAAGACCATGATTCTGAACAACATTTATTGTTATACTTTTTGACTGTCGGCTTTAGTTAACGAGATATTAATCAAAAGTTGCAATTGAAAATCGATCGATGGACTATTTCCTGTCCGATTTCGACGAGCCTTGCATATGTTGTCAAGACCATGATTCTGAACAATATTTATCGGTATAATTTTTTGCTGTCGGCTTTAGTTTAAGAGATATTAATCAAAACTTGTAATTCAAAATCGATCAATATTGATCTTTAGGTTGATCTTTCGTCTAGCGATTTTGATTACTGGAAAATTTTATCTTTGCGTTATCGAAGTACCAGAGGTGGAATCCCGGGACTGGTGTGTATGCGCGGCACAGTCTCACAAGCGATGGTGCAACATCAGATGCCAAATTGTGACGTCACGCTTGCTTACGATGCCTAACTTACCGGCAACATATTTTCTGCTCTCTCTAGTTTATCGATACAGTGATTGCTGACGACGACGATGATCGGAAACAGACATCAGCGCTCGTAGCGAAAAATGTCAGAACTATTTTTCTACATAAACCTCACCACCGACGAGATACTGTTAAAGACTGCCAGCCTTACGGGACTACGTGTCTCACGAATTTTTCAGCGTTCTCTTACGCCCTCTAGAATTTATTCTGACTGCAGTGAGAAACAGAAGCACCGACGACATTTCGTCGGTGCAGAAGACCACTGAAGAGAGAGATTCTCGTTGCGACGCGTCGGTGAGAAGGCGAATCATCACGAAGCCATATGGACTATCATCAAATGTTATATTCTCCGTCATATTTCAAACGATATTTTGGTGTTGGTTTTTAAGGTTTCATATATTAAAAGTAAAACTCAAGAACAAAAGATTCCTAGAAATATTGTACGTAAGAAAGTATTGAAGCATAATTTTCGGAAAATTTAGAATCTCTAATTCAAATTTCATATCAGTTACCTGAATTTTTAATTTAAAAATATTTCATAAATGAGCATTATTTCCCTACACATTTTTTTATACATAAATATTCCAAGAATCGACCTGAGGAAACAGATATATCTGGAAAAATGGAATAACATTTATTTGACATATTGTTCCGAACAATGAAGGTTCGATAAAGAATTACGTGGATGAAGTAATATGTTTAAAAAAATGCACGGAATTTGACAGTAAAGTTTCAGCTTCAACTTTAAAAGCAAATCGATATATTCAGTTACAATTGATTGTAGGTTTAGGAACGTCGTTATATTTTGTTACGTTAGGTTTTGTTATGAATATTTTAAGATACATAAATTTGCAGATCTTACACACTTTGATTATCTGACTTTTCTCCATTAGACGACACACTGTGCTACGCGGAAAACATCTGTAGAAAAATAGCGGTAGTCCTAAGTGGGCGTGCCCAAAGCTTGTCCTCATATCTCGTTCCGCTTAGCCTCTTCGCAAAGAAAACATATACAACAACCGTCCCCTCGCCATCGACGAGATACTCGGTATCTCGAAGAGGGAAAGTGTAGGAACGTCTAGCAATTCGTATCGCTGACAAATATAATATAATTGTAGAAGCAGAGATAGACAAGTTTTTATTGACTTAAGAATTTCAAATAGCGAATAAGAGATTTAAAAAATCGTTTGACACGCGTAAAATAAAATTAATTCTGGTTATCTCTATTCAACGCGCGAAGAATAATGTTTTATTCTATGAAAATTTATCGTTTTGCGTTGAATAAACTTTTCATTTTCATCTGTATCTTTATTGAACGGTTTATTCGACTTCGAATAATTTTCTGAGCCGTGTTCGAATGCTGTAGGAAGGACCGAGCACCCGAGCAGTCAAAGAATGGAACGCGCGTTACAATGTGGTATCGCCCAATGACCAAAGCAGGGATCGAATAAAACTGTGGATTCTTCTAAATCGTAGTTCTGTGTGGACTTTTTAACTTTTGCATAATTTCATTTTTGGTTTAATTTAACTTTCCACATTAATATATTGACTCTGTTGTAAAAGTTTATCTCATAGTAGTTATTTTTTCCGAATAAACAAAGTCCTAACGATATGTTGCTAGTGTAAGAATATGATCAATGCTCTCTATCAATTTCCTCGGCCTCGGTCGCCGAGGAGTGTAACATTGAAACATGATACTCTCATCTGTACACGCGCTGCCTTTGTCTACGTTCAGCTCGGTCTTTGAAGATCAAAAAAGTAGTGTCCGTCTACCATAGTTGGGCATTAATGGATTCAAATTTTAACCAATATTGATTGATTAATGTGAACATTTGAAAAGTATTATTTCAATACTAATGTATTGTTAAAATAATTGTTTAAATAAATATATTTTTATAATTTATTTCTATATTTATTATTTGAGGTATTATTTCCATAATAATTTCCTTACCAATTTTTAAAAAAATGAAACGAATTATAAAGATTTATTTACTTAAACAATTATTTTAACAATAAATTATTGAAATAATAATTGAAATAGTGAATATAGAAACAAATTATAAAAATTTATTACTATAGAAAGTAATAACTACTTAAATAATAAATATATCACGCCGAACACAATACGGAATTCAAAATGACAGAACCGAAACCGGAACCGTAACCGATATACAGTTATACATAACATCATCTCGGTTTTCATAACAGGTTTCAATCCCTGCTTTCAATGCGTGTTGTTTTCTTGTGCGTCAACCGATTTTTATGAAATTTTCAGTACGTGTATCATTAACGTAGATGTAAAGATACATATTTTAAATTTTCATTGCGGATTGAAATAAAAATATTTTTAAATCTCTTATTTTTTCATGTAATTCCTACCAATTGCAATTTTCATAAAATCTGTTTTACACGTCATTTAGTAAATCGATGCTTCTAATTGTTAAAAAAAGGCAAGTTGTTTGGTCTAATTTTAAAAAGGGTATCCGGACTGTACGCGGACTGTCCCGGATCGCAAGGAAGGACAGCGAACTCGCGGGTCTTTAAACTGTGCCGGCGACGGGAACACGCTTCGGCCACGCGATCCGTATTTCATTCTGTCCTTCTCTATGTTCAGCTTTCTATAGAAGTTCTCAGTACGGTCGGCACGGTAGATGCAGTTATAAACAAATAGTGTTTGTACACGATTGAAGCGATTGAAGAATTACTGCATATAGATAAGAGCCGTTGTTTTATGCGAAGGATTAAAATAACTTCGAGAACGGCATTTACGGCGGTTAGGAATTTCGAACTTCCGTAATAAATTATATTATTTATTAGAAGATTGAAAAAAAAAACAGAGTTTCGAAGCATGAACCCCTTGTGCCGTATATTGACGAGACAGACTCGCGATGAAGGTTTTTAACAACGCGTAACAAATATGAATGTTAAGCGTTTCAATAATTTTATCAAATAAAATTTGATTCGTTTGTATTCAATGTTTAAGCATTAAAATAAATCTAGCCATACAAAAAATATACATTAGCGTTTATTTTGAAAGTGGCCCAAGTCCGCTTTCGAGAAAAATCAAGCTAGCATTTTTCTGAAGCAAATTTGTAACTAACATATTTAAAATCACAAAGACCCACACCGCGACGTGTTCCTATGAATGCCCGTTCTACTGATGAGCGCCACTGGCGGTAATTCATGTCGGGCGAAGATATTGAGCTTTCTGGTTCGAAAAAACGTCGACGTTACAAACTTGAAAGGGTGGTTTCTCAGGATAAAAGTCTGCTCTATCGCGTGGTATAGCTCGATTTTCCGCTGGACTCTTATTTTTTTAGATAAATTCAAAAATATCCTCAAAAAATGGTACTAAAGTGGTGTCTCTCAGTCTTTAATGTATTATATTAATGTATTAATATTGGATATCACTGTATTCGGGAAAGTCTACAGAATCTTTTTTTGCAAAAAACAATTCAATATCTTTTATAATAACATCACAATATTTGTTAAAGTTGAAAAATATATGTTTTTTCGAACTCAAGTTACTCAGAAACTCTACGTGTAGGAGAAAAATTAACGGCAGATTCGGAATCAGCGCGAAAAACTCTATAAGTACCGCGTAGTGAGAATCGAATCGTTTTTTGGCTGTGGGACAGTGTAATTTGAGCAAGTCTAAATAAATTATTTAAAACGATAAAGTTACTTGTTATTTACAAACAAAATTTAAGTTATTATTTGTATTGACAAACTATCCTCAGCAACGATAGTAATATTCATGTATCGTCTGTTCTGCATTATACAGGGTGAGGCACTAACTATTGCCACCTCAAATAACTCCGAAAGTATGATAGTAGCAGAAAAGTTTTCGAAATAAAAGTTGCATCGGACAACAGGGGCCGTAGTGTGGCCTTAATCTTTTGTTGCTAGGTGGGGTCGCTTCAGAGATACGAAGGTCATCTTTGTTTCTTTAAATAGAATGCAACGTTTTGTTACCTGTTTTCTGATAGCGACTATTGAGACGAATTCAACGAGATGCAACATTAAGATCCTTGAAGGTCAGTAAAGGTCATTTATGACAAAAAGGGCGAAATAAACTTGCATTTACAGAAGGTGTTCCAAGTAATTGCCATTGGTATCAATGGAATGCTGCAATCTTCTTATCACGGATTGAGTAGTATTTCCTATCACTTCGGCACTTATCGAATCACATACTGTAACAATTTATTGTACAAACGTATTGAATTGTACGGCGTGTAGGGTGAGAACGTTGAACAGAATTCATGAATCTTATGCGTTTCATACCTAAGATTTACGCTCCGATGTTTAATCATGTGGATAGTTTCTAATAACAGTCTTCGATCTAAGCGAGACTCCATATAAATGACCTTGACGTTATCGAAATCGAATCTATGATCAAATTCCAACGAATGTTTGGTCAATGCTGTGTAATGTGTTGCTTTTGACCCACTGCTTCCGAGACACTCCAAACGCAGAGCCATGCGTTTATCGAACCACTGCTTCAGAATACTTTTTGGACTAAATTAAAATCATTTAAAGGGTCTAGCCGGATAAGCATGGGCCAGCGGCCCCCGCTCACAATGCTATACAGATTATATCCAAATATTTCAAGAATATGTTCAACAGCACCGATTGGTGCAGCGGCTATGGTCAATGACTGCGGAACCATACCTCTTCGAACCGTCGCAGGGGTAAGACGTACCCAGAGAGTGACCCGCGT
>CM052190.1:15692009-15733259 GCA_028455805.1 Lasioglossum figueresi | reverse complement strand
GACACGTACCAGTAGAAGCTGCCATCCACCGGCACTTTTGGATCTTGTTCCGGCGTCTCGTCGCAATAGGTTGCATTGCAAACGCACACAGTCTTATCCTGGCCATAACTTTTGGGCACGCAGCCGTCTGACTGACCTATGATTCATAGCACATTCATAAACATCAATCATTCGCATTTGTGCCTCTCCCAAATGTGTACATTAGGGTGGGCTATTATTTTCAATATCTGAATTTCTTTTGCAGCATTCTCCAGGATTATTCTATATAAATCTCTGCAAAGAGTGAGCTTGATCGAATAACGGGAAAATGTGCCTCGAGGAATAATTGATTAAATGCAAATAAAATCGTTTTTCTCGAATATTTTCTACATTACTGACTGTATCGGAAAGTATGTCCCACAAAACTTGTTCATCTAGACAGGCTGTCTTGTATGTGCCATACTTTTTTTCTAGTAAAACAAACGGTTGTCGGAAACATTGAGAAAACTGTCACAACAAAATGAAAAAATGTTGGAAATTATTTACAAAGAGGCACTCTCCTCTCTGTTTTTGATGAAATTTAAATATGTTATGCAGCCACACATTTTGAACAACTTTTTCCTTTTCATATACTAGGGGCACTGTTTTAGGTTTTGAGATATTTGCAAAAAACTATTGCTACTATTGGATTCAATTTTTCGTATTCGTGCACCCTCCATGGCAGCGTTTGCGTAAGCCTGATCTGCCTTTCTGTTTATTGTTTTCGTAAAAACGTCGCCAGGATCGAGGAAGAAATTATACAACGGGCGCACCTCTTAGGACCAATAACAAAATAGAGGTCTTGAAACTACACCTATTTAGTTATTATTAATTTAATTGCTTAAAAGATTCACCCCAGCCTGGTCCAGATCTAACCCAGACCTTACGCAGAACCAACCAGACCTAGATTTACATAAAGTGCAACCTAAACCTAAGTCACATTCATTCGAATTACTGCAAATGTATAGATTTTTGAGAACGGAAATGCTTTCAGCGTTATAAACATAGATTTAATTCTGTATTAGGTCTGAGTTAGGTTTGGGTTAGATCTGGGGTCATTTGCAGTCCTTATGTGACATTAAATGGAATCACAGAGTAGGGGGAAAGGGCTAGTCCCTGGGTGGGGGAGGGTAAGTCACTGGCTATCCAGAGACAGAGTAGGGAAAGGAATATAACTTGGTGCATTCGACATGATAACATGATGAAGTAGGGGGAGTCAAAATAAGGGCTGGCGAGAACCCTGCAGGTACGAAGGTGAGCCGGTCCAACGTTCGCTCCGAGCTCTAAACAAGCTCAAAAATCCAATATAACTAGGCAGAATGACCGTGCTCACCGATGACGACCGTCCCGTCTAGTAGATCGACGACTCTGAAAGTGGTGCGGGCCTAATAAAACAGAGGGGACGATCGAAAAACGAATGGATAATTGCAACCCAATAAAGGGCCGGGGCCGGCAGTGCCAATTGTGATACTGGTGATGCAAGATCCGGTGTGCCTTAAGGACTGCGTCTCCTAGACAGGTGTCACTCGCGCGTGACTGCACACAATCACCACAGTACACTCACACACCGCTAGACCACGTATACGTACGCGAAGATTGCAAGGGTCCGGGATTCCACTTCTGATTTCTCAATAATGCAAAGACGGGGTTTCTTATTAGTCAAAATCGGTAGATAAAAGATCAATCTAGGGGGCTATTTGCCTCAAAAGTCTTACTTTTACGTTTACGACGCGTAATTCACATTATTCGGTAGCATATCGACAGCCACGATAGGCGGCAGCACCGTCGCCTCTCCATTGCTACTCGCGGCTCCGCGACATGCTGCAGAATAATGAGAATTACGCGTCGTAAACGTAAAAGTAAGACTTTTGAGGCAAATAGCCCCCTAGATTGATCTTTTATCTACCGATTTTGACTAATAAGAAACCCCGTCTTTGCATTATTAAGATATCAGGAGTGGAATCCCCGGACCCTTGCAATCTTTGCGTACGTATACGTGGTCTAGCGGTGTGTGAGTGTACTGTGGTGACTGTGTGCAGTCACACGCGAGTGTCGTCTGTCTAGGAGACGCAGTCCTTAAGGAAGCGAGGGGCGGCCGATCCGCCCTTCCCCGGCAAAGCATTAACTACTACTACTACTACTACTAGATCTGGGGTACAACCTAACTGGCAAGAACACGTGTGGATTGGGGCGCGAGAAAGGGGAATCAGGTGTAGATGGCTGCTGTAGTTGCTGGATGTAGATGGGCGGTCCATTGACCGTCCCTGGTGAGGCGTGTTTACGGCACGTCGGTTTTATCCTCACCCTTAAAAAAAAAAATCTGGGTTACAACCGGCAAATTTTGGATGACTGGTGCAATGCGCAGGCTATGCGAATGGAGTGAGTTGTGATTAGATCGTGGGGGGGGGGATTCGTCAAGAACAGGAATGGAGAAGGCCCAATCTCATGGAGGTTGAGAAAAATGCAGATAGCGGGACCTCAACCTCCAGTTATATCGGGAAAGTTCAGTAGACGACGGTCAATGGACCGCCCCGGGTGAGGTTAAGGTTTTAGTGAACATGGGTACGCCAACCATCTGCGGCCCGAATCACACACTAACCTCTTCAGGGTTGTGCGTAAGGCATTTTCCCTCTCGCTCTTAACAAAAAAAAGGTCGTGAGGGTGGGAGATGGAGGGGCGAAGAGCACGCATACGAAAATCCAACAGTACATGTCGAAATTAAAAGTTCATCTTATCGTACAGGGTGAGGCACCTAAGACTTACACCGAAAATATCTGCGCTGTTTTTAGTACTGCAAGAAAATGCTTCAGGCAGAAAATGTTTTCAGAGTACTGTAAGTATATGAATATGGTCTCCATCGAACGTCATTTGAAGGTAAACATATTGTATGTACATGGTTGAATTTATCTTTTCATTAGTTATAATGTTATACTAATCAAAATACATGTACGTCGTTCCATTTTTAAAAAAAGGCGAAGAGCTTAACATATCGCAAAGTATGTCTTAGAGAAAAAATAATTTTCCGTCACAATAATTACCCCACTGAACCAAACATTTTCTGCCTGAAACATTTTCTTGTATTACTAAAAACAACGTAGATATTTTCAGTGTATGTGAGACTTCTGGGAGGAAAGGGGATGGACAAGGGAGGAGGCGGAAGAGATGATGGAGGAGAGAAGGGAGGAAGTAAGTGGGGAGATTGTGAAAAGGGAGAAGGAAAGCCAAAGAAAGGAGAGATGGGAAAGGATAATGAGGGCAAGGTACAACAAATGGTACAAATGGGTGAAAGGAGAGGGATTACCAGGTTACTTAGGGAAAGGGTGGGGAGAGAATAGATGGCAGAGGATGGCCAGATATAGGTTAGGAAATGGGATGAGAGGGGGGAAATATTGGGTAGAGGAGGAGGAGAGAATGTGCAGAGTGTGTGGATGGGAGAGTGAGTCGTGGGAGCATGTGTGGGAAGTTTGTATGAAAGGGGAAGACGGAAAGGGGTGGCAGGAGTTGGTGAGGATAGCTTTAGGAGAGGAAGGGGAAGGGGAGGAATGGCTGAGGAAGGTGGATGAGTGGAGGGAGAGAATGTGTGAGAGAGGAAGGAGTGGTGAAATGGAGGGGCGAGTTGGAGGGGATAAAGGAACGGCTGGAAGAGGAGGACTCGCAAGGGCCTCTCAAGGGGAAGAGGGGAGTGGGTAAAAGGAAGAGTGGGGAGGATGGGGAGGATAGGGGAGGGATGAAATGGGGAAATGGGGAAATTTTGTAAAAAATTTTGTAAATATTGAGATACGGAAATATTGAGATAGGGAGATGTTGAAATGTTGCAATATTGATGAAATATTGCAATATTGCAATATGCAATATGAAAGGTGCGTGGAGTAATTCAGGTGCAATAGGAGATGGATGAGAAAAATTATGAGTGTAGTCGCTCTCTCTCTCACGACGGTGCGGGTATAGGCTAAGGTTAGGTGTAAGTTAGCATGTAAGTTAGTTATAAGAATAAATGTATAATGCGCGGCGAGAGGTAAGGAGAAGGTTGTAAGGATTTGTAACCTCAAGGGGATCAAATAAATTTATCTATCTATTTTCAGTGTATGTCTTAAGTGCCCCACCCTGTATGTGACCGAAGTTAAACCCTGGTTTCTACCCGCTCCCCGCAACATGATTACAGAAACAGTAACGAGATAGCTGAACCAGGCTTACGCAAACGTTGCCACGGAGCATACACGCATACGGAAAATTCAGTCTAGTAGTAGCAACGAAAGAGTAGCAAAAGAGAGCTCCTACTATATGAAAAGGAAAAGGTTGTTCAAAATGCCGAAATCTATAACATATTTAAATGTCATTAAAATCGAATAGGAATACCTCTTTATAAATAATTACCAACATTTTTTCTGAAATTTAAAAATTGATCTGTGTTTTATTATCTTTCATGAATAAACATTAACGAAAAATGTGTATTTTCTTTTAGAACTAACGGTACTTATTTTTTTTAATTGCATATTATTTTGTAGAAAATTGTGTATATTTCCTATATTAAAAGTCATACAAATTTTCAGGTTCCACTTTATCTAGGATAATGGTCTTATAAAAAAAACTACGTTTCAACAAGCCTTCTAGAATGAACCATTAAATAAATATGTGCGAATCCGTACGTTGTTGAACGTTGTTGGGCGAGGCAAGCAATGCGATAACGTGTTGGTCGCACAACGACGTCGAAAGTTTTGTCCAACATATTTTCGATACAGGCAATAATTTAGAAGATATTCAAGAAAAACGATTTTATAAGCAGGTAATTAATTATTGTAATGTTAAAGGGCCCGGGAATACGTTTTCCCTTTATCCGACCGAGCTCAAACTTTTCGCAGATTTTTTTTTTATTAATTGGAACAATTCTGGGAGTGCCACAAACAAATTTTGTTTTAATTGTAAATAAGAGTCACCCTAGTGTATATGTATATTACATATTTGGTATATTACAAATACGTTTTTGTTGTACTGGTTTAGCACACAAAATTAATCCTTTTCTAGATCATTCACTTTCCTGCACTGCAAATTAACTCTTTTAAAAATCAAATTCACCCTTTCACAAATGAAATTCGCCTTTCTGTAAATCACGTTCACTCGTTTGCAACTCAGCATTCCCTATAAACTTTCTTAACCTTAGCAAAGTTTTATTGCATGTATGTATTATAATACTACTTACATATAAAATGACATATAAACGACTATCAAATGACTACTAAATACTTTACATATAAAAATGACATAAAGTTAACATAAAAAACATTTATTTAAATATATGTATATAAATAAATTCATCCATAATGGTTCTTTTGCTTTGTAGTAGAATTATATGTAGCAGATATACAGGGTGTTCGACAACAGGTGGTAGAAAATTTAAGGGGTGGTTCTCGACGATAATATAACACGAAAATGAAGAATAAAAAAATTGCGATTTCGGCTTCGTTATTTATTTATTAACAATTAAATATCCGCCTAAAATGCGGCAAACAGGCCTAACAAAAGTGTACGTTGCGTACGTCACACAGGCGCGCGACAGTCACGTATCAAGTGACAGATGCATGCATACCTTGGTTCTCATTTGGGGCCCCAGCGAGGTGAAAATGTTTAATAAATCGTTGGACGACATTGAACCTACCTACTCGTTAAAATCCACAAGGGCATTTCAATGTCAATGTCCTTTCACTTTTAAATTGTTCTCCAACATATCCACAAATCCTTATCCTGCACTATAACACCGTATACAATACACTGGAACAAACCACTATAAAATGGTATCCATTGGGTCCATAAATGTTGAATAAAATCCTCACAAATGCAAGTATCCACAAAAATGCGCATGCGTACCGGAATCGTTCACAACTAATTCACGTTTGATGCACATCAATTTGACTTTCGCACACGAAAAATAAAATATCAGTGAAATTAATGTGAATTAAACGTTTTCTAATTCAACGTTTTAAGAAAATTTGTTTGTGCAAGAAGAATCGTCCGAACACGCTTGCATTCGTATGCACACTCATTCAAGACAGCTGATGCAAATGAAAATCAAATGAAAATCTACAGGAAACTCCCGCCCAAACATCGCGCGTTGCTATACCAATACATTGTCTATCCTGTTTTCACGAATTTCGTGATTCTATCTCATTCTGCCTGTGACCGCCAGGTATCTCATGTGTGTGACATGAATCGCATCAGCTGTCTCGAATCAGTGTGCACACGGATGCTACCTTGTACGGACGATTCTTCTTGCAGGAACACATTTTCTTAAAACGTTGAATTAGGCTGTTATTTAAGTGGGTGCACTAACAGACTTCACATTAATTTCACTGATATTTTATTTTTCGTGTGCGAAAATCAGATTGACGTGCATCAAACGTGAATTAGTTGTGCGGAATTCCGGTACGAATGTGCATTTTTGTGGATACTTGCATGTGTGAGGATTTTATTCAACATTTATGGACACAATGGATACCATTTTATAGCGATCTCGAGTAAACTACTCATGTGAGAATAATTTAAAAGTGAAAAGGCATTTACCCCTTCTACTCGATAATTCCATAGGGCGGATATTAGAAATGTCCTTGTGGATTTTAACGAGTAGGTAGGTTCAATGTTGTCCAACGATTTATTAAATATTTTCACCTCGCTGGGGCCCCAAATGAGAACCAAGGTATGCATGCATCTGTCACTTGATACGTGACTGTCGCGCGCCCCTCTATGACGTACGCATCGTATACTTTTGTTAGACTTGTTGCCGCATTTTATGCGGATTTTTAATTGTTAATAAATAAATAACGAAGCCGAAATCGTAATTTTTTTATTCTTCATTTTCGTCTTATATTATCGTCGAGAACCACACTTTATATGTATATTTATCTAATCATTGTGGCGATCGGTAGAAGTGATAGTTGCAACAGAATGACTAATAACACTCGCGAAATACATGTCCAAGTTTTGAAACATCTGCCAAACTATTACGTGAACAGAATTTAATGCTTGAGGAAACGTTTTTAAACAACAAAAAATAGCGTATCAGTGAGATAATATTAGTGGAATATTGAAACTTCTTTATTTTTTACTTATTTTGAATGAGATTTTTCCAATATATTTGTGACAATTTTCCGATTAAGATGACACCAAACAAAATACAATTTGGCCTATATTTACTGTGCATATAAAGCATGATTTATAATATATGACAACTTTAACGTATGCTGAGGTGTGATCAAAAAGTAAGGTGACTTTTTGAATTTCGCAGGATATCTACAGTCGATTTTCGTTTTCTTTTTTTTCTTATGCCGGTACACTCGTCCCGAACATATGTTCACAGTTTCAGCTATATAGCATTTTTTGTTTGTTTGTGAGAAGCATAAAGGTTAGAAGTGTTTTGCGTGTTCGGCGATTTTCTGCTGTCGAAAAAAATGGATCAAAGAATTTGCATGAAATTTTGTGTAAAAAAAGGAATTAAGTGCTCCAAAACACTTGAAATATTGACAGTGGCATACGGTGAGTGTACTCTGAGTAAAAAAATGTTTATAAGTGGTACAGCTCTTCCAAGAATGCTGAGAAGATTTTAATGACGAAGCTCGTCCTGGATGCCCCAGCACGTCAACAACACATGAAAACGTTGAAGAAGTGAAGAAAATAGTGTTGGGGAATCGTCGAATTACCATTAGAGAAGTTGCCGATCATGTCGGCATCTCGTTTGGTTCGTGCCAAGCAATTTTAACGGAATTTTGGAAACACAATTCATGGATTCTGCATCACGATTATGCACCTGCTCACGCATCGTTGCTTGTGAGTAATTTTTTGGCCAGAAACAACACCACAATCATGCCTCAGCCACCATATTCACCGGATTTGGCCCCCTGCAACTTTTTCCTGTTTCCAAAACTGAAGAGACCCACGAAAGGACGGAGATTTGCAACGATTGAGGATATAAAGACTGCATCGCTGGAAGAGCTCGAAGCTATACCAAAAAGTGCTTATCAGAAGTGCTTCGAGGATTGGAAAAAGCGCTGGCACAAGTGTATTATATTCGAGGGGGATTACTTTGAAGGGGACAACATAAATATTCATGAATAAATAAATATTTTTTGATAAAAATAAAAAGTCACCTTACTTTTTGATCACACCTCGTATAGCATATTTTTACATAAACAACGTAACATCTCTAAAATATTGGGTTGAAAAGAAAGTTCGTAGCGTTTTCAAATTAAGAATCGAAGATAAAATTAAAATATTTCTTCGTATGCTTATTCAATAACACGAGAAGTTACCTCGAAAATGGCAAAAGGTAATAGAACAGAATGGAAAATATGTTATTCAATAATCTATGAATACTTCTCTCGAGATTAAAAGAACGTTACTAACAATAAGTCTTCGTTATTTATCAGACCATCGTTCAGTGACCTCTTTATACGTTAATCATCCGGTGATTCTTTAAGATTTTGTGAACGAACTTATTAACAGCCACGACAATATCAATCTTGGGTCAACATACATCACCAAGTAACACAATCTAGAAGTGTATTCTTGGATTATTACCTAAAAAAAGATGTTGAAGCTTCTTATTGAAATACGATCGTCATTCAAAATCTTGTTAACACTGTGATTAGCACGTTGATTATATACGGATGACACAGTTTTTTTATTCAATAACACGAGAAGTTACCTCGAAAATGGCAAAAGGTAATAGAACAGAATGGAAAAAATGTTATTCAATAAATCTATGAATAAATACATGTCCATATATAAATATATAAATTAAACATATATAAATAAATATATATTTGAATTTTAGATTTAAATTTCTCCCGTTTTATTTACATTTTTCTTTCTCTGATGTCGAGTCACACTCGACAAAGGAGTGCAGGTTAATATCGAATAATACTTTCGTGGACTAAAGTCATTGTCGGTGAAATGTTGTCGGTGAAAACTGTGTCGGTGATTTCCATGGGACTCATATTAACTTCCCTCGTTCTACTCTACTGTTTGAAATGAATAAAAATTCGCTGTATATACCTTCGGTCAGGAGAAAGAAGCCAAGGAACAGCACAGCAACCTTCCACATGACTTGACGTATCGTTCTTAAGCGGCACCTGTAACCACGATTGTGCGAGTTTTGGCGGCAGTCAGGTGTGCACACACTCAATTTATATCCAATTATATCACGAGGGTGGCTAGCAAGCTCCGCCCCGAAACATATTCGTCACCAACGTCGATAACGTAAGGTACAACCAACTTCTTATCGATGAGGTTAGCTATTTTAATCTATGTTTGCTTCATATTATTTGGGGTTGATGGTGTGTAAATAGCTAATTACCTTGGTTACGATACTCCACCGTCCCCGATTTTCGGGGAACCATCAGCGATCTAGAGTCGAGAAAAGTTTGTTCAAACTTGTTGCTGTAGACATCGGACAAATTTCTTCGAGTCTCACACGAAATCAACGACTTTTGCTGCAATAACCGGGTAAGTCCAGATTTAAACAGCGCAAAACTTCAACGAATACGATTTTAACCCTTTGCACTTGGAACTATTTTAACACGAAAGTTAAACACTTTTTCTGACCTAGAATATTTCCATTCTATATGATTTTTTTTTCATTTTATGCATATTAACCTGATGCAATTTACTGACGCAATACTCAAATGTTTCGCAATTCATTAAATATAAACAAATTTATTAATGTCAAAAATATTTTAAATAACGATACAGCAATTTTTAGTGGTGCCTCAGAGTCAAAAATGTATTAATACGGGTTAAAGTAAAGGATAAAAATATGTAAAGCTTCGACGCATACAAAATTTTACTGAAAAGTAGTCCTGCTCGATTTTGTACCGAGGGTTTCGATTTCAATTGTATTCACACATTCTTTTTCAATTGTATTCTACTGAATGAGCGATCTGCGTTTAGTTCAGTTGCCTCGTCCAATAATTTTAATAAGTTGAAAACAGTGTATCGATATTTTGAAACCCTTCCAATCGTTTCACTGTTTTATATTTGATCTACTCATTTTGGTTGTATGTACAATATCGTTCATAAGTATTTGACCACTTGGTGGAATCGAATTTGAAAATTTATATCAACGATATAACTTAAATTACTTTGAAGTAGAATGAATATAAATGTACAGTGAACCACGAGAGTATTTGAACGCACTTTAAAACAGTATATCTTTTTTACGATCGAACCAAACGTCTTGACCAACTGCTAAGAATTACACGAGATAGTAAAACAGACACCATTTATAACTTTTTTTATTAGAGCTTGTAATGAAAATTTAAAATATGTGTTTTATAGATTTATGTTAGTTATACACAAGCAAAAGAACATTGCAGATTTTCACGATTTTCGGCCTATATCTAAGAATTCTTACATCTTTCAATGCCTGGCGTTTTTTCCCGCATCAACCGATTTCGATGAAACTTTCACAGTGCATATAATTGATACAGACCTACAAAAGGTACTTTCTAAATTTTCAAGATAGGTCCACACATAAAAAAGTTGTGAAATGAAATTTTCAGTATTTTTTCTGCAATCCCGATCAATTGCTATTTTTGAAGAAAAAAATTCACATCTTTAGTAAACTAATTGCTCTAGATTCCCTAAAAGTTCAAATCGTATACTACAATATTAAAAAAGTTATCGTCCTTTTTAGAGCGTCCGAATATTAATTCTAGTAACTGTACTTTAACTACTTTAACTCGAAAAACTTGAAATACAATAATTCGAATACGTCAACTGAACTGGAACGTATTTATGACATATACATGATTTATTTCACTTGTTCGTACATACTGAAATATACATAATACGTACATAAATACGTCCTTATCAGAATATCTTGCAGTTGTAATTAGCGAACATTCACGCAAACGGTTCGAACGAATTGATTGGTTATCTTTATATATCAACATACTATACTTGACATATTTCCGTGGTATATTCAAAATTTCTTCGTGCATTTCTTTACTTTCTATGACCTTGAATGACCTTATGTAATAGGTCGTTGAACTCGTTTTAAGATCCTCTATCGTGATACGGAAGCCAAAACATACCGATCCATTAAAAAAAATGGAGGAGACCTTCAAATGTCCGAAGTACGTCCACCTGCAAAAAAACTACTATCGCCACCGGATGGCCACCTTCTTACTGTGCAATTTTGTTTCAGCAAATATTTCTGTGAAACTTATAGTTTCAAAGATATCTGAGGTGCTAATAGTTACTGCCCCACCCTGTATATACATATATACAATATGTATTTATAAGTATTATATATTTATTTATATACATATCGCGGACCGTAAAAATAAGCTTACGTGACAGTGAACAGAGTCAGAGTTCAGAGTTTACTCGACCGTCGCATCGTACTGAAAATATTTCTTTATCACTACTTTTCAAGAGTTCGAATAATCTGAGGACAAAATGTTTCGAATAAAAGTTGAACAGTACTTAAAGATGTACAAAATTCTATATTTAAAATTTCGATAAAAAATTTTTTTCAACAAAAAATAAAAATAATTTTTATTTTTTAAATGTTAAAATACATTTTTTATCTCATAATGTTATAGCTGGCGTCAAGACGAATCCAACGACCTACTCTTTTATGCCCCGAACCCATAAATAATGCTACGATATGTTATTCCTGTTTTTTGGCCTAATATCCCACTGTGCGTCGCGTCGCATCACCGTGCGGTTACGTGAAGTGAGGTTAGTTTAGCACATCCTCGTGCACGTGTTCGTACATTAGTAGAGTATTCGAATTAATAAAAAGCGTGTGCGAGTGATCCGATAACTTCAGCCACTTGTCACGATTGTGTTGGTGAAACTTATTGTCACAGCCATTTCAGGTAAGTTTTTATTTTATATCTATTTTTAGTCATTGAAACATTACTTGCAAAAGGAAAATACAAAATTATAATTACGTTGGAGGGAAAATTCTAAGGTATTTTAACACTAAACCTACCAACACCGGTTAAAATGACTGGTTCCAGGTTTTTTATTTTACAATTAGAAAAGTGATAAAACTGATTTCGTAAGAAACGACTGTATAGATATTTTTAGCAGTGCACGTATTACAATAGGAGCCGCAGAAGGTCTAAATAAAATCAATCTTGTCATTTTTATAAGGGAACATGAACCAGTTACTTTTGAGGCTCTGTAGGTTTAGTGTTAAAGAAAACATTTGTATCAATTTATGAAAATACATGTTTAATATTATTCAATCATATAATTTCCATCATTTGTAACAATATGTTGGCATTTTTCAGATAACGTGTCAATTTCTGTTTTCCAATGATTTGCTAGTTAACATGTGTTTTTGATTTACCAGCAAAATTACCTGCTTTTTAAAAATACGACGTAGCTTTCCCTTCAACCTAATATATTAATGCAACAATCTTCCCGTTTATTGGACAATGCTTCTCACTAAGAAATTCTAATTTTCAGATGCAGCCAAAATTTTTAATAATAAAATTAATAATTTATATTTTATAATTATATGAATAAATATTATGAATTATTGTATACATTAGTGTTGTATGCGCGATTGTATTATATTGTACTATGTACCTAATGTATGTGTCTATAATAAATGAGATTTTTAATCTATTAAAATTAAAATTATATTTTAATGTTCTATAAACATCCTGTAGATGTCCTTCTAACGTCCTGAATATGTCCAGCCATACGTCCCAGGTATGTCCCAGATATATCCGAACGGGACGTCCTATGTACGTTCCACTTTCTAACTGGGACCTCTGCCGGACTTTACTGTGGTACGTATCTCGGACATACGGACATTATTTGTACGTTCCTGGGACGTACATAGGTCCGATAAGTACGTCCATTGGACGTCCATTGGACGTCCGGGTGCTATCTGGGAAGTGTACGTTGCCAGCAGATGGCAAGCATTATGCTGGTAGAACGCTGCACGACGCTGTGGATGCTCGGAATCTGCTTGACTTTGGGCAGCGCACCCGCCTATACTTATTGGTGCCACCGAATGATTTTCGTTCCGCAAATTATTGATCATTTTAATCTCTGTTTCATTTAATTTCTTTCCTCGTGGCATTTTGTATAAACACAGGTATTGTACGTTGATTACTATGTATTTTTAATGGTTTACTTCAATTATTGACACTTTAGAAGAAAATTTTATTGTTCATCTTTTCGCTATCACTGTTTGCGAGAAACTGTCTTATAGATTAGTCGCGGCTAACAAGAGGTCAAGATGATGTTACTTTCAAATTCTTAGAAATACTAACAAAAACACTGCATGGAACGACGTCCCCAGAAGTAAATAATGACACTCTGTATGAAAGGCGATGAAGTTCTTTCATATAACATAATTATTTCGTTTCAAGTGATGTCTTATAGTATTGTCGCGGAGTGTACACATAAAAACACATTTTATTTATATTTTTCCTTCGCTGATGTCGAGTCACACTCGACAAAGGAGTGCAAATGGTTATAAATTGCTGTTCTATTATTCAAAACATTATTTACATTATTAAATATGTTGGGATCTAACTATTTACTAAACATTTAAGTATTGTATGAGGTATTATATCGACTATTTATCCATAAAATGAAAAAATCATATAGAACGAAATTATTCCAGGTCAATAGAAATGTTCAATGTTCGAGTTAAAATAGCTCCAAGTACAAATACGTAACTGTGAGATTTCCGTCGATGAAGAGACAGCCCACTGTCTACAGATTTTTTGTTATACTCGTATCTCTGATAAGCAGACAAACAAATACGACCCAAACTGATTATTTACGCAGCAGAGAATATTTAGAGTGTAATCTAGATTCAGGTGAGAAATTATAGATACGAAGAATTTAAACTGATGGAAAGTCTCCTTGGCTGATTAGAAAGCTTACTGTATGAGAGCTTAATTAAAACCAGGGTTTGATTTTTTGATTTTTAACTTTTCTGTTTTAAGAAAACAGTTATAAATCCACTGAAACTTTCACTCCATATACACTACTGTGCAAAAGAAAGAGACACAGTATAATTATGAGATATAATGACAAACAATATCTTTATGTAGAAATTGTATTGTACAATGATTAATTTATTGCATATAAAGTATTAATAATCCGCAATAATACATATTCTCAGAACTATTCAATTAAACAGCGGTGTTGTATCCCCGATAACTCCAATCACCAAGCCAACAACACGTCAGGCTAAGCATCTGAGTCAGTAGGACCCGATGATACCGAGCAACCCTTGGACCTTTTCGCCTCCACGTCATTCTTTCCCTTCTACGTCATTTTTTCCATAATGGATCTTTCCCACTCCTTTCCACATTTTCCTTTGCAATAGAATATATATATATATATTCAGGTGGCCTGTTTCTAGCGCCTCACCCTGAAGCAGACCACCTGCATAACTCGGCTGCTATTGGTGTTCGGAAGAAATGCATCAGATGGAACTTGCTTGGTTTCGAGGAGTCATTAATCTGATGTTAGTAGCTTTTTTGTAGGAGGACGCGTAAAGGACATATGAAGGTCACCTTCATTTTTTTTAAATGGAATAGTATGTTTTTTTATGTACTATCGGGTAGAGCCTTTTATGACGCGTACAATGACCTATGGGTCAAGGTCATTCGTGGTCTGGGTTAAGCCAATTGTGATGGAAAATAATTTACTTACGTATACATCGTTCCAGAGTCGTCACCTCCGCGTTACTATTCTTTGCGTCTCACGAGGACTTGAGAGTCAGTAACGTTTAGAGTCAGCTTTCCATATTTGTGTTTCTTGTTATATCTCGTTTTGTTTTATTTTGTTTATGGTTATTGTTATTTATTAATGTTTAATAAATATATATTTGCTTGTTACCGTAGTACAACATTCGCGTACTAGACGTTTATTACCCGTCATCCTAAAGATACAAAGAATTTAAGCTGACGGAAAGCCAGTGTTTGAGAGCTCTCACTGTACGAGAGCTGAATTAAAACTAGACTTACACATTGTCCTAAATGCTGTAATAAATGTTACACGAAATATTTTTCATTTTTGAAAATGGTGATTCCATTCAGAGAACTGCATAGAATTTAATTCCATGCAATTTTTTAGCAACGCCTCGATACAATTGGCACGCGAGTACAAGAGGTTAAACGACGCAATACGCCTAAACCTAGACAAGTTTTAACGATGTTCCGGCGCAATTGTCATCTGACAATGAGTGCCAGAGGTTGCACACTAGGATGGACCTGGCACGCGAGTACATTTGTGGCATCTAACACCCGAAACTGAAGCGCTAGCCTTTTTTGTTGTCGGAGCAATTTTGACACTAAACCTACCAACACCGGACAAAATGACCAGTTCCAGGTTTTTTATTTTACAATTAGATAAATAATAAAACTAATTTCATAAGAAACGATTGTATGGATATCTTTAGTAGTGTACGTATTACAATAGGAGCCGCACAAAGTCTAAATGAAATCAATCTTGTCATTTTTGTAAGGGAATATGTACATTATGTACCAGTTACTTTTAAGGATCCGTAGGTTTAGTGTTAAATTGGAAATTATTAATTTCTTCCGATCTAGAGTATTTTCATTCCCTACAATTTAAAAAATGGTGTGGATATAAGTATTTAGTAATTGATTAGATACCGACATATTTAATAATGTAAACAATATTTTGAATAATGGTACATCCATTTTTAATGGCGCCTCAGAGTCACCGTTCGAGTGGTAAGGGTTAAATACGGTTAATGGTGATGATATAAAAAGATGAGTAGTTCATTCAAATAATGTAAGAGAGTACGTTGGCAGCAATATTGCAGTCTGTATTACTAAGAAAGCTTTAAATTTTTTTTTTAAATTTTCGATTCCCATAGATTTTAGGAATAAGGAACCGTCAGAATGGCAAAGTGATTCCAGCTGTAAAGCAGGCTTCAATATGTATAATGCATAATTTAGCTGTAGCTAATGATTCGGCAGAACGTTGAGCCAAACTTATGCAACAATTTAACAATGTATTATCACGAAATGAACTGTATCAAAAAATATTTAAACCCGATACCTCTATTTTCTTTTCTTCGCCATTATATGATGCAATGTTCATCGCATCCAGTTAAAAATATTATGCTCTGAACTTCTAGACTTTTTATATTAATATAAGAACACAACTAAAGGAATTGGTACTTTCAATAAAATACCTAAAATATAATATATATGTTTACAAAAATATGAGCATTGATTAATTGTTATATTGAAAAAATTGCAACGCACAAGAAGAACGTTTAGTCATAAACAAAATTCTCCATATATTCCCATTCATATAAAATTTCATATTTATCGCAACTTTAACGTGAATGTGCCACGTCTTACACTTACCCAATTAACTTAATCTTTTGCAAGAATTATTTTCTTACCCGATGTAACAATTTTAGTGTACAGTACAGTAGGTACAGGTAAGGTCCACCCGATTGCACACTGTAACCCTCCACAATAGTCGGCTACTCACTCGATGGAACACAACGTCGCTAAACCACGTACTTTCAGTTGTACTCAATAGCACTAACTTGACTCTTATATACGTGTACATATTTATATGGAATTATTCCGCGATAATAGTTCCTGTAGTTGTCTAACCTTGCTTACAAATGAGACGACTATCAATGCAAAATCAACCGAAACAGTAGTATATGTATATATTGCTTTTCGACAATGAAGAATCTAAATACAGGATGGTCCGTTTAAGTAAGAACACTAATATGTCTTCAGGTTATTGTGATGCAAAAAATATTTGTTACGTAATGTGCATGGTGTCTATTGGAAAAAGGAGGCAAATAGTATTGCACGCAGCTTGTTAGCTCACTCTTGGTTTATTATTACTAACACAATATTACTTTATTGCACTGTTTAATACTTAACAGTCTTTTGTTCAGGCACGTGTTTTTCAATAGTGGCGGTTTGACTAAAACTAAAACTAGACGCGAACGCGCTTACACCAGTAAGATTGCAGCCTCATAATAAAGAACGCAAGAGGGCGCATTGGGACTATAAATTTCCAACAAAGTCCCCCTCAATGTGAACTCTTGAGTTGAATGTGTCTAACCAAATTTTTCTTTTTATTCAACCCCAGTCCCTCCATACAGACTTCATGTTTGGCTTTTGTCAATGCCTTTGTTAATCCATCTGCAATCATATTCGCAGTTGGTATATATTTGAGACTACATTTGTTTTCTTTCAAAACATTTCTCATAAAGTGACATCTTATGTCTATATGTTTCGACCTTGCATGAAATACATTATTATTGGCAAGCATTTGTGCACCTTGGTTATCGTTAGAAATTACAACTTTAATATCAAATCCTAACTCTTCAAGAAGCTTTTGGAGGTAAATTGCTTCTTTTGCTCCTTCTGCGATAGCCATGTACTCTGCCTCAGTCGAAGATAGGGCTACTGTTCTCTGCTTTTGTGACTTCCATGATACGGCTGCCACGTTTAATATGAAAGCATATCCTGTATAGGATCTTCTGTCTATATTACAGGCTCCCCAGTCTTTTTTTTTTTTTTTTTTTTAGCGTAGGACTCCAATGCTATTACGCATACCCCGAACTCCTGGGAGAGTTCGAGGTTATGTGGGGCTCTTCTGACCAGAAGGGTCAGACATACC
The DNA here is from genome assembly GCA_028455805.1 of Lasioglossum figueresi. Lineage (NCBI taxonomy): Eukaryota > Metazoa > Arthropoda > Insecta > Hymenoptera > Halictidae > Lasioglossum > Lasioglossum figueresi. The sequence continues at coordinate 15,715,577 of CM052190.1, read as the reverse complement.
CACTAACCTATACCTACGGTGACCTCACTGAGCTAAGTAGGAGGTGGTCGGGGTCTCGTGGTCGAATGCTACCGACCACCTCCAGCCCCTGGCGTAAAGCCCCATCCCGGGGGGGAGAGAAGCTCCCCCCAGCAAATCGCAACTCTGATCTATTTGGACCCCGTGCAGGTCACTGCACGGAGACCCCCTCCTTCGCTCAGATGCGTGGCCCGAAGGCTGGCATCCGGCCGAAGGAGGAGGTCGCCGCACGCGCTGTAAAAAGGGGCTCCATATGGGCGGCAAAGGGAGAAGAAGTGAGGGGGGAGCGCAGATGCCCCCCCTGCCCCCCCCCGCCCCCGGCCCCCCCCCCCCCAATTAAACCCCGATTGGATTTTTGGACCGTACGGACGGGGCTGGGCAGGAGGCAGACATGCCCCCCACCCCGTCCGCACGGCCCCCCCGTCCCAACAAAACCCCAATGAGGGACAACTCCCTGACGGCGGTGAGAGTGGCCTAGGCCATCCCACCGCCGCCAGGACCACCGCCGCCAGGAGGCTCCCCAGTCTGCATCAACATATCCGTGCAAACCTTGAATGCTTTTTATTCTTTGTCGAAAAAATTTTAAATATAGAATTTTGTACATCTTTAAGTACTGTTCAACTTTTATTCGAAACATTTTGTCCTCGGATTATCCGAACTCTTGAAAAGTAGTGACAAAGGAATGCTTTCAGTACGATGCGACGGTCGAGTTAACTCTGAACTCCGACTCTGCTCACTTGTCAGGTAAGCATACTTTTACGGTCCCTGATATGTATATAAGTAAATATACAATATTTATAAATAGATATTGTATACAGGGTGTCCCAAAATTCCCTCAACATCCGGAAATGGGAGGCTCCTGAGATCATTTCAAACGACATTTTCCTTTACGAAAATGTCATCCGAGGCACCTTTAAGGAGATATTAACGAAAAACGCGGACCAATCACAGCGCGACCTAGAAACCGACCTTGACCGTGAAATACGGGCCCAACAGTTACAGCTGGAGCTGTCAAGTACGGTCTCAAATCATAAATCCCAACACTCCTCAGTCATGGAGTCAAGTATTTCCTACTCCCCCGTTCGGCTAGGCCTCCTTCAGAGCCACCGGGCGTGAGTCCGAAACCAATCCAAGACATCCTGATTGGAAAACGCACGTTGCAGCGAACCAATCCGAGGAGCCGTCTTTTCCTATCCTTGGTGATACACACCTTCCCACACCCAAGGGCCGTCCTAACGAGGAACCCAATCGACCTCGCGTTGGGCTGGAGTCGAATTCTCCAGCAGAACATTCAGTTCGGTGATTGGTGACACTTCAGTCCCAACCGAGCGGTCACACTTCATTGCAGAAGTCTACAACGAATCAAACGTCCTGGCGGAAGTCTAAAAACGGATCAAACATCGCAGATCCACGCGTATTAGGCAGGGACTGCTAATCAGCCTTACTGACGAGTCCCTTAGTGGGTTCGGGACGAAACGCAGTCTTCAAATTGCAAGCAACTAATTGTAATGACTTCATCATTGAACTTACTGTCAAAAATTAATTTGGCGGGCAGTAACGCATCGATTACATTCGCGGACGCGTCGGCTCGCCAGTGCATTCGGTCGTACACCGCGTGCTTGTGCTGCCACCTAGCGCCTCCGCTCGGTAAGCAAAGCGCGACGGTCACTATACGCCAACTTGGCGGCGCTCTAACCTATCAAAAACACTGTAAATCGCTCAACTATAAAGACTCATAACTTTGGAACCAGTAGAATATCCAGGATCGAAACTTGCATTTCTTGAATTTTCTTGTCCAAATCTACTGGATAACATGGGAAAGAGGCAAACATGTCTGATTACGCAAGGAAAAGAGCAATCCCTACTTATATTGTAGAACTTGATTACTAATACTCCAAATATGTACTATTTATTCTGTTTGTACTAACAACGTTATTCAAACTATTTACATTATTTGCACTATTTCTACTATTTGTATTACTCAAATTACAGTAAACCAGGCATGCCAGCTGGCCCAGGCTGTCGAGCTGGTCCCGTGCATTAGGTTGGCAGAACGACGATCGAAGCTGCTCGGGCAGAAAGCAGACAGAATTCAGGACCGAGCGACGGGAATTCTGGTTGTCATTCTGCCAGCAGAAAGCGCTACTGGAGCGCGTGCAGCGGTCTGTCCAAAATCGAGCACGCGTGTTTAGTGGAATAAGTAACTTTTTCGATAAATAAAACAATCTTTTATAAATGGCATATTCAACATTTAAACCTAAGCATCATGTATCTTTGTTCCCGTCAAATCATATTAAGTACACGTAATGCGAATGGAGTATTAAATTTTTTCTTCGTGCTAATAATGCGCAGAAATCGTGTTTTATTTAGGTGTTGACAATGAATGATAATGGGGTCTCTGTGGGGCGCTAATGCCTCAAAACCGACGGGCACCAAAATACATTGGGTGTCAGGTCTATGCTAAGACGACACTTATCAATATTTCCTTGAAATATTATTAACTCGTATATCGTATCTACAATAATTGTTTCATAATCGAATTGACACTTGAGCCTTAAAAATTCGGTTCGATAATAGGAATAAAATGTGAATTCGCGAAGAAAGTGGGCAGGATAGAAAATGGACTATTTTAATATATGACGTCTGCTGTAAGTAAGCAGCGTTTTGTATTCTTGCTATCGAATGATCAGTAACAGTTTCAATTTCCATAGATAATAGTGTGCATAGAGTGTGCGGGTACTTCCACGCAGAGCTTTCCTTTCTTTAGGTCGTTGACGACAACAGTCCTCGGAATATCCCATCTGTGACGCATAAAAAATACGATTACATATATAACAGTTCGTCCAATTTCACAGAGCAGAACTGATTAGAGTTGACCAAACATTACTTGTTCAAAAGCACGACAACGGTCTCGTTTGAGGGCGTAATGAACGCCGCGGATTTCACTAGGATGTCATCGGTGATGGAAATCCTGGTCGAACCTCTCTCGACGAATCTGCTTAAGTGTTTCAGAGCGTAGAACATTGGCTGTTTGTAGAACTCGTCGGTCGTCGCGTTTACTATAATAGGCGAGTCGACGAAGTTATTGATCCAGTTAGGTCCACCGGTCTCGTTCAGCACAAGGTTCCAATCAAGCCAGCCAATCGACCAATTGTTCAAATACTGAAAATGTTCATGGTGTACAAATATTAATTCTGTGTAGTCGACGCTATTTCATATGTCCGGTCCAGATGATTTCTTTTCCAAATCATGCATATGAAATTGAGCCAACTATTCGTACATCGCTTAAATTTTGAGCAATCCGCAGAAGACGAACAAATTTAGTAAGTGAAAATTATTTTGAATGGTAGCACACCCATTTTTCGTGACACCTTCGAGTTGACATTCGAGTGCAAACTATATTTTTATGAGTAACTGCCAAAAGAAATATACATACAGGGTGTTCGAAAAGTCTGGAAACGGTCGAATATCTCAAAAATAAAGCATTTTAGAGAAAAATGGTTCAGACATATATTTTATGGTTTCGCAAGGGCTATAAGATGGCGCCATTGGTTTGACCTTGAAGAATCATTTGAAGGTCACGTGAAGGTTACCTCAATTTTTTTAAATGGCACCCCCTATTTTTTATTACATATACTTGTAGCTAATCTCGAGAGCTTTTCAAATCACTGGAATCAAATGTTTTTTCATGAATTACTTTTCGAGTTATAAGGCTTCAAAGGTACAATACCGCCGGTACAATACTGTCGGATTTACATCTCTTGTGTGTGTGTGTGCGCGCGCGCATGTGTGTAAACGGGTTTTTACCGAATTAAATGTTCAAATTGTTTTCCTTCTGCTGCTTGACAATGACCTAATCGTAGATAAAATTCATTTAATACGTTTCGTCTCATTTCTGGTGAGGTAAGATTTACTTGGTGCAGTATGCGTTCCCTAAGGTCTGCCAAATTAGCAGGTTTCGTTACGTACACATTGTTTGTTAGCTGATTTTGGTCTACCACTCCGTGAGCGGTCCTTGACAGATCCTGTTTCTTCAAATCGTCTGACAGTTTTTTGAACTGTAGACTTTGAAATGGGTTCACGATCTGGATAAGTATCGTTAAACAAAGTCGCTACTTGTTCGAAGGACCTAACGCGGTCATCGTATCCTCGCATCATTAATAATATAATTCTTTCCCTTTCGGTCAATACCATTTTGGCGACTACCGAAGGTCTTTCTTACTTTTGATGAATGTAATAACGACAAGTCCGTCGATAACGATGAACAAAACTATTACCATCGACCGTGCAACCTCCACGTGGTACATCTCGGTTAACGCTAATGCCGGCGGTATTGTACCTTTGAAGCCTTATAACTCGAAAAGTAATTCATGAAAAAACATTTGATTCCAGTGATTTGGAAAGCTCTCGAGATTAACTACAAGAAAATGTAATAAAAAATAGGGGGTGCCATTTAAAAAAATTGAGGTAACCTTCACGTGACCTTCAAATGATTCTTCAAGGTCAAACCAACGGCGCCATCTTATAGCCCTTGCGAAACCATAAAATATATGTCTGAACCATTTTTCTCTAAAATGCTTCATTTTTTAGATATTCGACCGTTTCCAAACTTTTCGAACACCCTGTATATGTAGTATGAGTAATACAAATAGTACAAATAGTGCAAATAGTGTTAATAGTTTGAATAACGATGTTAGTACAAACAGAATAAATAGTACATATTAGGAGTATTAGTAACAAAGTTCTACAATATAAGTAGGGATTGCTCTTTTCCTTGCGTAACCAGACATTTTTGCCTCTTCCCCATGTTATCCAGTAAATTTGGATGAGAAAATACGAGAAATACAAGTTCCGATCGTGGATATTCTACTGGTTCAAAAGTTATGAGTCTTTAAAGTTGAGCGCTTTGCTTACCGAGCGGAGCCGCCAGGTGGCAGCACAAGCACACGGTGATGCCGATAACGTAGACCAGCTATTATTGAGATGTACACTTTGTTCTGAGAAAAGCTGTGTCATCGAACAATAATTAAAATATACAGAATCATATATAGGATTTCAAAGAGAAGGTATAATCCAAGTTGATTGGCGGTTAGGACGGGTGGTGGGGGGTGGAGAGAGCTGGTCCGACTATGCACGGGAATCTACCTAATTGACATCAGCGCGTGCTTGTTCTGCCACCTAACGGCTCCGCTTGATAAGCGGCACGCGACTGTCATTACACACCAACATAGCGACTCTTATATCTCTAACATTTACTTCAATGTTGAATAACTCAAATAAAAAATATCGCACAATAATCGACAACGACGCATTTTACACAGGAAAGATAGCCCTTCCAAATGATATTAACGCGATGTATCAAAAAAATTTGTTTCACCCCGTGTGATGTGGCAAAGTTGCACAAAATTTTTGAAAACCGTCAATGTTGTCTTTATCACGCTATAACTTTGTAAAAAACAACATAGCAAAAATTTGAAACAAATCATCTAAAACTAGACGTTTCACGCTTTCAACGATTGTTTAACGATACCAGAGAGTAAATGAGAGTGCTCACGCCCGGACTTTGGCCGTGCCACTATTGGCTGCACATCAACTCGTAGTCCGGACAAGAACCTACATCGACTCTCAGTGACTCTCAGTCCGGACATCATTTTTGGCCTTGATCAGAATAAAAAGTTTATAATGATTGATTCGCAGCACCCGTATTATATTATAAACAATTTTTATTTGAATATGTTCTCCAAGTTCAGTTTTTCTCTCTTTTTCATGAAATTAAGAAAATATCATGTATTAAAATAACTGCAGAAAATAATTATTTAATAAGGTCAAATAAATGGAAGGATTACAGAAGTAGACACATTATACTAAACAAAAAAGATCGAACAACATTTTAGCTCTACTTCCAACAAACTAGAAATTGTATAAGGTACTATTTACAATTCCTTAGGACTTGGAGAAATTATATGTTCAGTTAGGAAGTCGGAATTTAACTATAGTTACTGAACTTGGAGAACATATTCAAATTAAAATTGTTTATAATATAATACGGGTTCTGCGAATCAATCAATATAAACTTTTTATTCTGACCAAGGCCAAAAATGATGTTGTCCGGACTGAGAGTCACTGAGAGTCGTTGTAGGTTCTTGTCCTTACTGCGAGTTGATGTAGGTTCTTGTCCGGACTGCGAGTTGATGTGCAGCAAATAGTGGCATGGCCAAAGCCCGGGCGTGAGCACTCTCATTTACTCTCCGACGATACCGATACAGCAATTTTGGCCGGACTTATGACACCGACGAGATACTGTTAAAGACTGCCAGCCTTATGGGACTACGTGAAACCTGAATATTTCGGTGTACTCTTACGCCATCTAGGATATATTCTGGCTCCAGCCAAAGAAACAGAAGGCCACCGACGGCATTTTATCGGTGCAGAAGAGCACTGAGGAGATTCTCGTCGCGACGCATCGATGAGAAGGCGAATCATCACGAAACCATATCGATTATTATTAAATGTTATATTCTACGACATATTTTAGACGATGTTTTGGCACTATTTTGATACTATTTTCGTCGGTGGTGGAACTTTTAGCGATGTGGTATTTCAGATCACTGTAAGTTCCACGGTATCCCCGCGCCCACTCGCGCCCACTTCCACGTCTCGCGTAATAACACAGGGGCTGGCGGTCTTTAACAGTATCGCGTCGGTGCTTATGATCGTGTAAACTGGTAGCAATTTTTCGGGTTCGCAGAGGTGATCCCTTAATTCTTTTGAGGAGTGGTTTCATTTACTCTTTAACATGCGAAATTACGTTGTGAAAGCAAAATAACGACGAAACATTAGAGTGTAATTTTGTAGCGATGACAAAAACTTTTTGTTTAGCATAATATATGTATTTATGTGCTATAGTACTACGTACGTCCAATATGCTCGACATATACTTTTCTCCTCGACCCCATGCTCCCATGTCAACGTGTTTAACAAATGGTCCAGTTCCTATTTCAACAAATTGATGCGTTAGTGTACATCGTTAAAGGTTATTATACCATTAACACAATCGATCTCGCACATGTGAATCGTATAGACCAGTTATGTGTGTATATTTCTAAATTAATTTCTGACACTAAAATCTCGACACTTTCATTTTGGTACCATTAAGTATAATGCATTGCTTCGATCTTGTATGAAAAAAGAAATATGCCAAATTCAATAGAGACCATGTGAACAAACTACAAAATACGCACTGAAAATTTGGAAATTTAATATTCAAATGCTTTTTGAAGATACCCTGATAGCCAGATCTGCACCGAGCAGGAAGAGAGCAGAGCCTGAAATGCACGTGGAGGGCTGTATCGTTCCAGACCGCCGCTTCAGGCTGCTCGGAGCCACGGGTGGAGGGAATCTGGAAGGAGTGTGGCGGGCGCGCCACTGCGCTTCCAAAAATGAACACAGCAGAGCAAAATCTGCTGTCATAGCATCTGGCCGGCAGCTTCTTCCGGCCAGATGGAAGGCAGCTCGTGTACTCTGCGTGGAGCGGCGGAAGCCCTTATACAGGGCAGCACCGTCGGCGAGGTTATGTTGGTAATATCGGTGAAATGAATTTCTACATATCGTACAAATATAGGCAGTCTTCCTTTTTACCGACAATTCCAAATACCGATTTTGAATGAATATTCAGTCTGTGCACATTACGATGGAGTCACCGACGACGAGTGTCTCGTCGGTGGTAGAGCTAACAAGGGGAAGCCGCGGTTGATGGGTCACGGATTTTTCTGAAACTTGCAGTATTTGAAGTTGTCTTCTCGAAATGTAATTTAGCAAAGCATTAGCGCGCACTTGTCAAAATTTTCCGAAAAAATTGCATTTGAAAATCGGTTCACTCCTTCATAAGAGAAGTTCGCGTTAAGATCTAAGAAGAAGATGAGTATCTGAGGGCGTACCGAGAAATACTAGTAATCGGTAGGTTGTTGATTCAACTCCCGTTATCGATATTTTTTTTTTCTTGATATTGATACCTACTTCAAGTTTAAGCCTGAAATCTATTATTTATAAGTTATTTTTATCTTTTATGTAGAAATTGCATATTTTTTATTTGTGGCCGTTGCGAAATAAATCTGCCACATTAATGCGATCTCCCTTACCGACGGCGCTGCCCTGTATAACGTCATTCGCCGCATTATTCCAGCTGGACTGCAGAAGCTGCCTTCCACGTGGCCTGCATCCAGATGGCTCCAGATTCTGGGTTACTGCGTTCATTTTCGACACTCCACGTGGAGTCCATTTGACTATCAGGGTACGTTATTATCATTGAACAGAGTCCAATGTGTTTAGTTCAAGTCAAAATAAAAAATAAAAAATTCATAAACGATAGAAAAAAACAATTCTCGTACCAGTTTCGTTCTTAATGTATGATGTCAATATCTATGATAGATTATGACTACACTAATTCTTCTACAGTGTTCCTTCGCATGGAGCGACTTTCATCTGTACGGATAGTGTTAAAATTTTATCCCCACCACTGGGGGGTGCACCCTTGAGCCGTCGGTCGCGCTACAATGTAACACGATCTGAGGTCGGATATCAGTGAGGCAATACTAATGAAATGATGAAACTTTATTACTTTTAGCTATTTCGTTACGAAACCGTTACTAACGGATTCGTGATTTTTTTCTGATTAAAACGAGACCAAGCACGATAGAGTTGTAACTATATTTATGCTTTGCAAAGCGATGAAAGTTTCGAACGCAAAGAAGGACAGCATGTGGAAAGAAAGAGACAGTGAGAGGCGTAGCAGCCGGCATAGATCACAAGTTCAGCGGTCAAAATTCGCTTCCAGCACTGAGATAGTGAGCTGTTCCGAATTCGCTTCTTAGACTCGAATAGTGAGCTATGTAAACATAACAGTTCAAAGGCCCACTGCCGCATTCGGTTCCAGCCCTCGCATATCGAACTGTTTAAATTTAAAGACTCGAATTCGCTTCCAGACCTCGCATTATGTAAGATGTTTGAAGAACCGATCACTGAACAAGACGTTGTAGTTTCATTCATAATTTCTTCATTTTTAGTTCCACTTGGAGATTTCCTTAGTTAAAAAAAGACCAAATTCGACAGAGTTTCAATCATATTTACCGATATCACTGCGAGTGATTATCACAATTTAAATCAGTAAATATGGTCCGAATTATGCCGTATTTAGAATCATTTTAATTAGAATATTCTCACAAATGCGTTGGTAAAAGTTTTGTAAAGAAAAAGAATGAAAAATAAAAAGCTTTCATATTTGCATCGACATTGTAATCGATACGCAGCCTATTGAAATGTGCCGGCTGCCTCGACACTCAGTCCCTCTTTGTCGTTTACGTGCTGTCCGTCTCTATGTTGGGCACACGTCAAAGAACGTAATACCACTCCGCTTTCTGAGACTCCATACACCCGAGGTCCTCACACTATGCGAAGGAACACTATACAGTAATGTGCCATTCTAAGACCGGCAGAGGACACGGCTCTATGTATCTTCGCCTACCCATTCCACTGGGGGGGCATATATATATATATTCGGTCGCCGAGTACCCGAGCAGTGTCGGGTATATCGGTGTGAACCACTACTAGTTCAATTACGAAACTTCTTTATTTTTCATTATTTTTTATGGTACTTTCACCAACATATTCGTGGCATTTTTCTAATGAAAATGATACCAGATATGATATAATTCCAATGATATTTACATGTGTAGTGAACGATGAACGTTTTGGACGAAAGGAAGAACAGCGAATGGGAAATCGGAACTGTGCCGGCGCGTCGCGACTCTCCGCGTTTCTTTCTTTCCCATACGCTGTTCTTCTTTGCGCCGAAAACTTTCATCTTTCGTTACACAACTAAGTATAATTGGAATTATATCATATTTGCTATCATTTTCATTAGAAAAATGTCATGAATATGTTGGTCAAAGTCCTTTAAAAAATAGTGAAAAAAATAAAGAAGTTTTGTTATTGGATTAGTTATTTACACTTCTCAGCGACCGAGGTCTCTCGAGCTTTGCTATCCTTTTGTACGTTCGGCGCGGTCGATGAAGCCATAAAAATATAATGTCCTGCTCTGATTTAGGTCACAACACAGAACCGAGAATTGACTTAGAGTCGAACATTACAGTATCTGGTAACGCAGTGATCGACGTTTGTACCCAGGCATGCTTCGGTCATCAGAATGAATTTGTCCGGGAATTCGTCGTGTGTTTGGCTCAACACATTAGCCGAGGTAAGAAAATCAGCATAAAAGTGGACAGCTGTGCCAGCGGTGTACTGGTTCGCCTTTTCGTCCGCGAGAACTTCTCTGATGAACCACGGCAGGAAAATCCTTTGGTCGTCGAGAAGTAGAATCTTGGTATTGTTGTGCGAAGACGCTGCCAATGTTGGTCCTAAATTGTTGCCAACCCATTTGGAAACAGTCCCCGATGTCCATCCCATGGTGTTCAGCCTGTCGAACGGTATGTAGGCGTTGATTGGTTCGTTTCCAGTCGACACCGCCCATACATCGATGTCATTCTTGTAGTACTCCTCCAGGAATTTCAGTATGTACTCGGCGTAGAGCTGATAATACTCTTTCAGCAAGAAACCTAACGAATAATTGAGAAAGCATTGTTATTTACACGTCTTTTCGACATCGCAGGAACATAGGTCGTTGAGATTGGTGGAGTTTGACCTAATTAGACCGTTTTCTTTTCAGTTTCGAAGTAAATAAATACTTTAAAGTAACAAAGAATATAATATAATTTTAAGTATTGTAGCTTAATGTGGATCAGTGAAAGGAAAAATACTGGCAGTGCTAACAATGGTATCCATTGATTATGAATAGACAGCGGATGTTTATGCAAACTAAAAATTTTCTACCTGAATTGCAACAAGCTGGAATACAATATAAATGTATTTTTTCTGTTAATATGTTTCACACGTTGAAAATAATATTAACGCATTTTTCTTAATTCTTCTAATGTTTTCACTGTAATAAATTGCGTCTACCCATTTTTGTCATAAATGCATAAAATCCGCTGTCTAGTTATGAACTATGCTTTGAGCGTAGTTTGCTACACATTTAATTTGGAGAAGAAAATGCTTATACTAGAAGCCAGTAGCGTCAGATTAAAGATCGATTTATATTACCCTTTCGGCACAAATCTGTTCCAGATCAGTTCCGTTCAAGCAAAACAGTGGAGTCTTTATACCATTCAGTACACTGTATACACAGTTGACTGTATCGAAAAATATGTTAGACAAAACCGTTAAATCTGGACAGACTGCGTCTTTGATGTTGTATTATTTTTTTCGTAAAGCAAACGGTTTTCGGAAAAATTAAGGAAAACGTCAGAAAGAAATGAAATTTTGTTCTGAAATTTTAAATTAAAGTGCGTTTTCATTATCTTTTATCAATAAAGATTAACGAAAAATGTGTACTTTCTTTTCGAACTAGCGGAACTTACTTTTCTTAATTGGATATTGTTTTGTAGAAAATGGTGTATTTTCAGGGCTATTAGGTTGTTGCATATGAAATGTCCGATTTTAGAATGCAACTCTTATAAATCGTTTCGATCAAGATAAGTCTATAGGTTTATTGTTACTAAATGTACCACGATCGGTCAAATGACCGGTTCTAGATTTTTCTATTTCACAATTAATAAAATCATAAAGATGTGATCATAAGAAATGATTTAGTAAATATCTTCATTAGAGCACATGTCATAATAAGAACCGTGCAAAGTCTAAATAAATTAGTTCTTGTAATTTTTATAGGCAACCACGTGCCTATTACTTTTATAGCTCGGTACGTTTAGTGTTAATATCCTATGTTAAATTTTAATTTAGATATAGAACTTTACTTTTAAATAAAGTATATTTCAACATCAATCAACGCGACTGTCGGGTATTCCTTTTATATGTCTGGAAAAATAACGTATTGACAATAGCATTATGTGACTTTTGGTCAAAATGTGGTGATTAATTAACTTACTAGTCGTTCACGATACAAAAGAACTACAAAATCAAGATACCAATTAACGCTCTATTTCGTAACGGTAGTTCGTGTAATCTTACATTCATAAATCTACTCAAGGGTTTACAATTCCGAAAGTTCAAATAGTACAGAAAGTTCGTACGATTCTCTCGAAAGGAAATATACAATCTTTCGGAACGGTAAGAACCTTCGAGGAGAATACCTCGAATCTTCTTCTAGCACAGTGTAAATTTCGACTTTTGAACTTGAATAATGAACTGAACTGTGAACTGTGAACTTGAACTTTGAATTGTGAACTTGAACCCTTATTCTGAACTGTAAGAACTTTCTGTACTATTTGAACTTTCGGACTTCTGAAACCTTGTGCAGTTTTATGAATGTAAGATTACACGAACTACTGTTACGAATTAGAGCGTTAATTGCCTTGAACCAGCAGCAATCTTGTACCGAACAGCGCTCGAAACATTTGAGTGAAAATGAAAATCGTGAATGACCGTAATATCTTATCTTTACCGTAATAGAATCAAGAAACTTGTAATTTGTAGATAGAATACGTTGGGTACAAAATTGCGTTTAATGTCATTGCCAAAAACCAGACATTTCTTATGCAACAACCTAATATAATGAACCGTTACGTAAATATACGTGAATCTCCGACAGTCTTCGTTCAGTGGCGTTTAACTGTCTTCAGGCACCTTTCGCTTCAGGCTAAACTCTTTTCGAGAATGCCGGACGGGATATGCCTGCAGCTGAACGTGCATAAACGGATCCGGTACGTTACATATCAACAGTAACATTTTATTACCCACAAACATCTTTGCCTGAACGGAACTGATTTGTGCTGGAACGGATAATATAAATCAACCTTAAGACTTGCCTCCCACTCTACTTCCACCACGGTCCGGTCAAGTGACGATTTTCGTCTCAGCGTGCATATCTCGTAACGTCACGTCACTAATATGATACTGGCAGAGAAAGGGTAACTGTATTCCCATCAATTCTAATATAATATTATAGCTTTTTAAGTGTCGTAGTCACTACATCTGTCTGACACTATGTCCCGAACATCAGAAATTTAGTGTTCAAACCCACTTTTTGCATCCACTATGATTACACTGTCCAACACCAAATTTGTTTCCCAATAACTGTTGGTTGTACCTTATAGAGTTTTTTGCGCTGATTCCAAATCTGGCCTTAATTTTTCTCCTACAGGTACAGTTTTTGAGAAACATGGCCTTGAAAAGAAACCACATTTTTCAACTTTAAACAAATATTGCGATGTTATTATAAAAGATATTTAATTGTTCTTTACGGCAAAAGATTCTGTAGACTTTCCCGAATACAGTGATGTCCAATATTAATACATTATGATTGTTTAAACATGTATAAACAATGATTAAAGATGGAGAGACGCCACTTTTGCACCATTTCTTGAGGATACTTTTCAGTTTATCCCAAAAAATAAGGGTCCAGCGGAAAATCGAACTATATCACGCGATAGAGCACAGACTTTCATCATGAAAAACCACCCTTTCAAATTTTCAACGTCGATGTTTTTTTCGAACCAGAAAGAAAAATATCGTCGCCCGACATGACTTGCCGCCAGTGACACTCACCACTAGAACGGGCGATCACCGTGCAGTATCCCGTCGAATGATCGCGCTCGTGGAAGAGCAACACTGGCGGTAACTCATGTCGAACGAAGTTATTTTGCTCACTGGTTCGGTAAAAACATCGATGTCGGAAACTTCAAAGGGGGGTTTCTCAATATAAAAGTCTGCTCTATCGCGTGATATAATTCAATTTTACGCTGGACCCTTATTTTTTCCGATAAATTAAATAATATCCTCAAAAATCTGTGCAAAAATGGCGTCTCTCCATCTTTAATCATTGTTTATACATGTTTAAACAATCATAATGTATTAATATTGGACATCACTGTATTCGGGAAAGTCTACAGAATCTTTTGCCGTAAAGAAGAATTCAATATCTTTTATAATAACATCACAATATTTGTTTAAAGTTGAAAAATGTGGTTTTTTTTCAAGGCCATGTTTCTCAAAAACTGTACGTGTATGAGAAAAATTGAGGCCAGATTACACCCAACAGTTATAGCGAAACATAAAAAAAGTTGAAATTTGTTGGACAGTGTTATTATGAGTATTTCAGTTTTCTTTCGTTATCAGTCGATGGCTCGGTATGGCTTTCGACTGATTACGAAAGATATCCATAGTACCTGCTGTGTCCATAGCACCTATATACATGCTTGCTTCGCAACGAAATCCGCTTGACTGTGAAAATCTACATTTGTTTTCATGAAACTATGTGACGCGGACGCGGAGGAACCACGCGGAGGAGCCGTGCGGACGATTCCTGCGCGCGCGGACCATCCGCTGAACCGGCTGAACTGTGAAAGCTCCAATAACCGTATATGACCGCGGACATATACAGTGTTATAAAGTGTATAATCAACCTCTAAACTATATGACACGCCGCGCCGTCTTATTTTGATATATGTACACTCCCGCTCATAAGTTTCAGGACAGTGATCATATTTGAATTCAACTCTGTAAAAATGAAATAATCATTCAAGGATGCAAACAAATTTTTCCTTATTTAAAGGTTTACATGTCAAGGAGAGGATGCTGCACTCATATATCAAAAATCTTACAGTTTCCACTATTCTTGGAATAGTGAACTCTTCATACTTTCTGTTGTTATATTATGTCATTCTCGTTCCAAAATATTCCATAAATGTGTTTTCGAAGCAGGGCAAAAGTTTCGTACCTGTCTATCCTGTTCATCCCATAATGTTCCTATAGGGTTCAAATCTGGTGATTGTGGTGGCCATTTCATAATTTTTAATGAATTATTATATTGAAGTTGATCCAAATAGTTTTTACATATTTTTGACGTGTGTTTTGGATCATTATCATTATATTTATATTATGTAGTTAATACAGTTAAAGTGTCCTAACACTTATGACCGGGAGTGTATATGTATATATTGTATATTGCTTGGCTTCGACAGACCATAAAGTGATCGGAAACTCGAAATTCTTGTTTCAAAAAAAACATCCCCGTCTTATTTATTAAAAAAAAACTGTGTAGCAATATTCTCACCTCGTCCGTTGATCATATCGTTACTCTTCATCCATGGTGGAGCGGACCACGCGGCGCTGACCATTAACAACTCGGGATTCAACTTTTGTGCTTTCTGAATGTACGGTATTTTGTAATTGTAGTCTTCCGATGCAAGAGAAAAATTTTTCAGAGTAAGGTCGTTTTCGTGGTCGTCGTACGTGTAAGGTCTCACCGAAAAATCGGTACCGCCGATTGGCAAGCGACCCAACGAGTATCTGCTGCCTTCTGGGCAGAAGTATGCACTGCAAACGAATAATCAACTAATTATCTGATTTCATTTGAAAACGTGCGGCTATTATGGTGGAACGAAAAAAAGCACAATTGTACGATTACTATTTTTTTTATAAGGACGGTGGGGGAATGCTCTTACGCACACCCTCTCCACCGATGGTGGTCGGAGAGGATAGTGTGGGGCTCGGCTCCCCTCTACAATGGAGGTGGGGGGATTATGTGGCCTTATGCCTCCGCCATATCCACTAAACCCCCACCGCTCAAGGGCCTACAAGACCTTCATCTTCTCCTATATCCGGAGACTTCACCTCCGCTGGCCCGTTGTCCGCATTCAGCGGAGGTGTTTCACCCGGCCCTATCCACGCCTTCTATCCTATCCTTGCATATCTGTACGATTATTATCTAATAATGAAATAAAGTTGCGTTTTATCTTTCACATTAAGTTTGCACAAGTTGGGTTGTGTCAGGTAAATTTTTTAAGTTGCCGCAAGAGCTTTGGAATTTGAATTCCATGTTTTCTTACAAGCACTTAGAATTCTAATTGTACGCATACGATATTTATTAAAATCAATGCATTTACTTTGAATTGCTTTTTAGTTTAGTCACTTCTTGTGGTTACACAGACAGCAAATCTTCAGTTTTGCTTCAGTTGTCAAACGTAATAATTGTGGAGATCTTTCGGTCGTTAATTTGAAATCAATTCAAGGATGCTTACCTGAGATGATAAATGTGTTAAACGTTTTAAGAACTGATCAAAAGCAGCTTTTAGAAGTGTGTCTGAAGAAGCTAGGGTGTTCTCTAAATGAATGTGACACAAGTTCTAGGGAACGATCTTTATTCGACGTCAAGAGGTCTTCGTGAGTCCACGTCTCTAGAGCTTCTTGAATTTTCGCGTTCCGCGGCACCTTTTAAGCAAATCTCGCGGGGCGGATTCTTAACACAAAACTCTACCCTGATTGGACAGCCGGTTACAATTGCTGTCAATCGGGTAGCTAATTCGTCCGGGACACCCTCACCATTCCTTGCGCTCAAGATGCGCTTTTTGGGAATGCTGGAGGTGACCGTAGGGTCTTTTTACGATATAACGGATTTTTCCTCCTGGTCCGCCAGGAACATATAGTGGCCTTCGGTGAGCACATCGGACCTCGGTCGGCGTGACCCTTCGGAAACTCGGGGGTTTATGATACTAGCATTTGCTACTGAGGCCGGAAATGGAATATTCTTTGGGACGAAACATGCTTTGTCTAAAATAACTAAATTGCACGTGCTAAGAACGGCATTCTCTATAGATATATCCCATATCTACGGGTCCGTTACATCGTAACTCGCGGTGTCTTTAGATATCGAATTAAAGACAAAGCCGCGTTTCTTTTAGTCCGCTGACGTGATCCTTTCGGACGTTTTTCTTTAAACGTATCAACGAGCTGCCGAACTCTGTTCAGTCACAGCCTAGCCTTAGTAGGGAGAACATCTAAATAAATCAAGTTCAGAATTCAATACCTTTTTTTTAAATTAAATTACATACCTTGCTTCCCAAAAACCAATATTCTCAAAAATAGCTTCTTTGTCGCTTGCCTCATAAACCGTCCCGACCATTTGTACGCCAAATGTTTTATTGTACGTGCCGATGGCTGCTAAACTCTGTCTCATGAGAGAAGGGACTCGTTTCGCGCAGCTCGACTGATCACGGACGACACAGCGAACCTCTCAACTCCCACTCCACCACCCATTCCCCACTGTCTCGACTGTGAGTCTTCACGTGCGCGGTGTACCGGAATGAAATGGGATAGCATGGAATTATACGGTTGCGTATAATATTGCGTGGTAATACGTATGATGTATATGACCCAGTGTACAGTGTACTGCGAATGAGGCAGTTCGCTTCAGTGCCACTGCGCGCATGCGTTGTGCATTGGAAGTTCTACCAATCACGGCGAAGCTGCGCAGCGAACAACGAAAACCGGTCATTCGCCAAGTCCCTTCTCTCATGAGACAGACTTTATATGTCAAGCAATTTCTCGTGGCACCTGTTCTCCTCAATTAGTACAGAGGATTCCAGGTAAACATTCTCATTTACGGTGGCTCACAACTGCAAATCGCATTCTTCAATTGTACAATGGCAGTGGAAATCCTTCGAAAATGTTATACATTTTAACTGAATTAATATATAATGAAAGTTTACGCTCCAGTTTGGCTTTTGGTTCTCGGTATCTGTGGCGATTGATTCAATTGTCGCGACACCTTCCAGAGCATCTACTGAGCGTGTTTAATCCAGTGATACAAAGAAATGGCTATTTAGCTACTCCAGAAAACCTTCTCTTCGGAATTCTTACGGATAAACGAAAAAATATTCGAAAATTGGAACTTACAATTAGTAGAATTTTGGAAGCAAGAACCATTTGTACAGAGGGGATTGGAAAATTTCAAATTCCAAAAATCATCTTTGCAAAAGATGAATTACTTGAAGTAACACCAGAATACCTCATTAAACATTTACCATTTGAGTTGCTACGATTGCCTGGTCATATACACGTGATAGAGAGAATGGTGAAACTTACAAATGATGCTTCATCTGCTGTCTGGGGAAGAATTGCAAGAGATTGGTTCATAATAGCTAGAATTGAATCTTGTAAATGTATCTCTTCTTTTGAAATCAAAAAGTAATTCAAAGTAAATGCATAGACTTTAATAAATATCGTATACGTACAATTACAATTCTAAGTGCTTCTAACATTTCAGTTCCGATTAATTTCGCCCTTATTACTTTTATTATATTTGTTAAATAGTTATTTTTTTAACTTTCAGTATATTGTTCATTACTTCTTCATTCTTGCATTGTGAATTTATAATATTCTACAATGAATATGTAAAATGATGTCCAACATCATAATATACTAAACAAATACAATTCATGTAATACAATGTTTTTATTTATTTATTTTCCGATCATCTTCATCCACAAATAGTCATTCTAACAAATTACTTCTTTCACACAATACTTATAGTAAAAAAATTGAATTTCGTAAAAACAAAAGCTAAGCTACAGAAAAAATCAAGTAATATTCGTAAAATCAATAAAAATACAGTTTGACTAGATTGCGGTACCTTAGAAAATTTATTAATCGTACTCAAATTTTGACCACTTACATGTTGCTACAGTAGGCAACTTCTGCCCACTATTAGAACTCAGCAATAAATAAAATTGTCGTCCCTATGTTTCGTTCCACCCTAGCAGCTATGCACTTAATAATATTTAAGGGTGTGTTCTTTTCTAGAACCTTAAAAAATAAATTTTTCTTTATTACATTTTCTTAAAACACACGACTTTAAACATATGCCTGAAAAAATTTGTTTAAGTTTGTAAGAATAATGAAGTTATGGACGTCTAAAGAAGATATATCCATTTCTCGTGTACATTGCACGTGCTTTCGTTTTTTTGAAAAATTTATATTTGTATCGTTCAAACATTCTTTAAAATTACTCGCAGAATTAAACATTTTATAAATTCGTAAACAAAACAAATAATGTTTATAATTAAAAATATTTTTGTTCTAAATAGTAAAATATTTGAAACAGAATTAAAAATTTAAATTTAATTTATGTTTCGATAAGAGAATATTATACTATTCAAAACAGAGAATTACAGCTTGTTGCTTATCAAATTGATTGTTACATTATATTTACAAATGATGCGCTCATTACTATCCTGACACGGTTTGGAATAAGGAATATATTTCTTGCTTTACCTCGGTTTTGTTGTACTTTTAATAACATAATTGTAAGAATGGAATTGTAAGAATGTTTATGCCATCGTGTGGATGACTGAGTGTGAGTGTGCCTGCCATGTCATATGTTTAACTCTTACATATGTTTTTATCGATTTATGCCCATGTCTAATGTTTAACTGTTATATATGTTTTTGTCGATTTATGCTTTGCGTTAACGTTTTGTTGACAAATATGCGTTACTTTGTGGTTTTGTTTAAATAAACATCATCGACAGTTCCCCGCGAGCGAGCAACTGATAAAGAAGCATCACGCCGCGCCGTGTCGAGCCTCCTTACATAATTGAGTCTCTATTTTCTTCTTCCCGAGTGTAATCATTAAATAAAAGATTGCTGTATTTCCGTAAGGTCATAGAAAGATCATAGAGCAAGATAAAAATAGCGGATATAATAGAGAGTAACGAATACAAATTGGTCCGGTTGCAAATGTTATGTTTTTAAATGAAAAACAGGTTCTTTACTCGTCGAGAATTGATTAATTGTTTTATGAGTTATAAACGATTAAAACAGCGAATATCAATAGCTTTTCACGATTTTTACGCTATTTGTGCCTTTTTAATCTATTATTCGGCGCTTTTCACAATTTTTAATCGTTTACAACTCATAATCCAAGCGACCAATTTTAATTAAACGTGTATGTACCTTATATTGTAGATACAAGACACATTTTTTTTGGCCTAAATAAAAAAATTGTGAGCAACTTTTACTATGTTTTTTTCTTAGTTCAGACTAAACGCAATTTTTCCAAAATTTTCATTACATATCTAGTAAACTAACCGATCGAGCTTGGCAGAAAATCTAAAATCGTTTGCTCCATTTGTAAAAAAGTAATTCCGATTTAAAGTGTGTGTCATCAATTATGAGACTGACGGTACGCGACGAACGAGGATTCCGTGCAATAAAAGGTTGCAACGAGCAAGGTTCTACTGTACTTCGCTTTATTTTGAACGATTGGTTACTTATTGCTTCGCTGTGCAACTTACCACAACAGTTTCTCCTGAACAGGCTCCGACAGCTTCTTGAGATTGATGCCAGCAGAGTCAGTGAACGCTCCTCCAAACCCTAAGATTTTCTGATATTGTACCGAGTTGTCCACGTTCAAGGTAAGCGGGGGTATTAGTGATACTAGGCATTGGCCAAATTGTTTTTCCGAGAAGCTCAATCGTTGGCCATCCTTCGACGACACGTACCAGTAGAAGCTGCCATCCACCGGCACTTTTGGATCTTGTTCCGGCGTCTCGTCGCAATAGGTTGCATTGCAAACGCACACAGTCTTATCCTGGCCATAACTTTTGGGCACGCAGCCGTCTGACTGACCTATGATTCATAGCACATTCATAAACATCAATCATTCGCATTTGTGCCTCTCCCAAATGTGTACATTAGGGTGGGCTATTATTTTCAATATCTGAATTTCTTTTGCAGCATTCTCCAGGATTATTCTATATAAATCTCTGCAAAGAGTGAGCTTGATCGAATAACGGGAAAATGTGCCTCGAGGAATAATTGATTAAATGCAAATAAAATCGTTTTTCTCGAATATTTTCTACATTACTGACTGTATCGGAAAGTATGTCCCACAAAACTTGTTCATCTAGACAGGCTGTCTTGTATGTGCCATACTTTTTTTCTAGTAAAACAAACGGTTGTCGGAAACATTGAGAAAACTGTCACAACAAAATGAAAAAATGTTGGAAATTATTTACAAAGAGGCACTCTCCTCTCTGTTTTTGATGAAATTTAAATATGTTATGCAGCCACACATTTTGAACAACTTTTTCCTTTTCATATACTAGGGGCACTGTTTTAGGTTTTGAGATATTTGCAAAAAACTATTGCTACTATTGGATTCAATTTTTCGTATTCGTGCACCCTCCATGGCAGCGTTTGCGTAAGCCTGATCTGCCTTTCTGTTTATTGTTTTCGTAAAAACGTCGCCAGGATCGAGGAAGAAATTATACAACGGGCGCACCTCTTAGGACCAATAACAAAATAGAGGTCTTGAAACTACACCTATTTAGTTATTATTAATTTAATTGCTTAAAAGATTCACCCCAGCCTGGTCCAGATCTAACCCAGACCTTACGCAGAACCAACCAGACCTAGATTTACATAAAGTGCAACCTAAACCTAAGTCACATTCATTCGAATTACTGCAAATGTATAGATTTTTGAGAACGGAAATGCTTTCAGCGTTATAAACATAGATTTAATTCTGTATTAGGTCTGAGTTAGGTTTGGGTTAGATCTGGGGTCATTTGCAGTCCTTATGTGACATTAAATGGAATCACAGAGTAGGGGGAAAGGGCTAGTCCCTGGGTGGGGGAGGGTAAGTCACTGGCTATCCAGAGACAGAGTAGGGAAAGGAATATAACTTGGTGCATTCGACATGATAACATGATGAAGTAGGGGGAGTCAAAATAAGGGCTGGCGAGAACCCTGCAGGTACGAAGGTGAGCCGGTCCAACGTTCGCTCCGAGCTCTAAACAAGCTCAAAAATCCAATATAACTAGGCAGAATGACCGTGCTCACCGATGACGACCGTCCCGTCTAGTAGATCGACGACTCTGAAAGTGGTGCGGGCCTAATAAAACAGAGGGGACGATCGAAAAACGAATGGATAATTGCAACCCAATAAAGGGCCGGGGCCGGCAGTGCCAATTGTGATACTGGTGATGCAAGATCCGGTGTGCCTTAAGGACTGCGTCTCCTAGACAGGTGTCACTCGCGCGTGACTGCACACAATCACCACAGTACACTCACACACCGCTAGACCACGTATACGTACGCGAAGATTGCAAGGGTCCGGGATTCCACTTCTGATTTCTCAATAATGCAAAGACGGGGTTTCTTATTAGTCAAAATCGGTAGATAAAAGATCAATCTAGGGGGCTATTTGCCTCAAAAGTCTTACTTTTACGTTTACGACGCGTAATTCACATTATTCGGTAGCATATCGACAGCCACGATAGGCGGCAGCACCGTCGCCTCTCCATTGCTACTCGCGGCTCCGCGACATGCTGCAGAATAATGAGAATTACGCGTCGTAAACGTAAAAGTAAGACTTTTGAGGCAAATAGCCCCCTAGATTGATCTTTTATCTACCGATTTTGACTAATAAGAAACCCCGTCTTTGCATTATTAAGATATCAGGAGTGGAATCCCCGGACCCTTGCAATCTTTGCGTACGTATACGTGGTCTAGCGGTGTGTGAGTGTACTGTGGTGACTGTGTGCAGTCACACGCGAGTGTCGTCTGTCTAGGAGACGCAGTCCTTAAGGAAGCGAGGGGCGGCCGATCCGCCCTTCCCCGGCAAAGCATTAACTACTACTACTACTACTACTAGATCTGGGGTACAACCTAACTGGCAAGAACACGTGTGGATTGGGGCGCGAGAAAGGGGAATCAGGTGTAGATGGCTGCTGTAGTTGCTGGATGTAGATGGGCGGTCCATTGACCGTCCCTGGTGAGGCGTGTTTACGGCACGTCGGTTTTATCCTCACCCTTAAAAAAAAAAATCTGGGTTACAACCGGCAAATTTTGGATGACTGGTGCAATGCGCAGGCTATGCGAATGGAGTGAGTTGTGATTAGATCGTGGGGGGGGGGATTCGTCAAGAACAGGAATGGAGAAGGCCCAATCTCATGGAGGTTGAGAAAAATGCAGATAGCGGGACCTCAACCTCCAGTTATATCGGGAAAGTTCAGTAGACGACGGTCAATGGACCGCCCCGGGTGAGGTTAAGGTTTTAGTGAACATGGGTACGCCAACCATCTGCGGCCCGAATCACACACTAACCTCTTCAGGGTTGTGCGTAAGGCATTTTCCCTCTCGCTCTTAACAAAAAAAAGGTCGTGAGGGTGGGAGATGGAGGGGCGAAGAGCACGCATACGAAAATCCAACAGTACATGTCGAAATTAAAAGTTCATCTTATCGTACAGGGTGAGGCACCTAAGACTTACACCGAAAATATCTGCGCTGTTTTTAGTACTGCAAGAAAATGCTTCAGGCAGAAAATGTTTTCAGAGTACTGTAAGTATATGAATATGGTCTCCATCGAACGTCATTTGAAGGTAAACATATTGTATGTACATGGTTGAATTTATCTTTTCATTAGTTATAATGTTATACTAATCAAAATACATGTACGTCGTTCCATTTTTAAAAAAAGGCGAAGAGCTTAACATATCGCAAAGTATGTCTTAGAGAAAAAATAATTTTCCGTCACAATAATTACCCCACTGAACCAAACATTTTCTGCCTGAAACATTTTCTTGTATTACTAAAAACAACGTAGATATTTTCAGTGTATGTGAGACTTCTGGGAGGAAAGGGGATGGACAAGGGAGGAGGCGGAAGAGATGATGGAGGAGAGAAGGGAGGAAGTAAG
>CM052190.1:15678553-15691909 GCA_028455805.1 Lasioglossum figueresi | reverse complement strand
TAACTCGAAAAGTAATTCATGAAAAAACATTTGATTCCAGTGATTTGAAAAGCTCTCGAGATTAGCTACAAGTATATGTAATAAAAAATAGGGGGTGCCATTTAAAAAAATTGAGGTAACCTTCACGTGACCTTCAAATGATTCTTCAAGGTCAAACCAATGGCGCCATCTTATAGCCCTTGCGAAACCATAAAATATATGTCTGAACCATTTTTCTCTAAAATGCTTTATTTTTGAGATATTCGACCGTTTCCAGACTTTTCGAACACCCTGTATGTATATTTCTTTTGGCAGTTACTCATAAAAATATAGTTTGCACTCGAATGTCAACTCGAAGGTGTCACGAAAAATGGGTGTGCTACCATTCAAAATAATTTTCACTTACTAAATTTGTTCGTCTTCTGCGGATTGCTCAAAATTTAAGCGATGTACGAATAGTTGGCTCAATTTCATATGCATGATTTGGAAAAGAAATCATCTGGACCGGACATATGAAATAGCGTCGACTACACAGAATTAATATTTGTACACCATGAACATTTTCAGTATTTGAACAATTGGTCGATTGGCTGGCTTGATTGGAACCTTGTGCTGAACGAGACCGGTGGACCTAACTGGATCAATAACTTCGTCGACTCGCCTATTATAGTAAACGCGACGACCGACGAGTTCTACAAACAGCCAATGTTCTACGCTCTGAAACACTTAAGCAGATTCGTCGAGAGAGGTTCGACCAGGATTTCCATCACCGATGACATCCTAGTGAAATCCGCGGCGTTCATTACGCCCTCAAACGAGACCGTTGTCGTGCTTTTGAACAAGTAATGTTTGGTCAACTCTAATCAGTTCTGCTCTGTGAAATTGGACGAACTGTTATATATGTAATCGTATTTTTTATGCGTCACAGATGGGATATTCCGAGGACTGTTGTCGTCAACGACCTAAAGAAAGGAAAGCTCTGCGTGGAAGTACCCGCACACTCTATGCACACTATTATCTATGGAAATTGAAACTGTTACTGATCATTCGATAGCAAGAATACAAAACGCTGCTTACTTACAGCAGACGTCATATATTAAAATAGTCCATTTTCTATCCTGCCCACTTTCTTCGCGAATTCACATTTTATTCCTATTATCGAACCGAATTTTTAAGGCTCAAGTGTCAATTCGATTATGAAACAATTATTGTAGATACGATATACGAGTTAATAATATTTCAAGGAAATATTGATAAGTGTCGTCTTAGCATAGACCTGACACCCAATGTATTTTGGTGCCCGTCGGTTTTGAGGCATTAGCGCCCCACAGAGACCCCATTATCATTCATTGTCAACACCTAAATAAAACACGATTTCTGCGCATTATTAGCACGAAGAAAAAATTTAATACTCCATTCGCATTACGTGTACTTAATATGATTTGACGGGAACAAAGATACATGATGCTTAGGTTTAAATGTTGAATATGCCATTTATAAAAGATTGTTTTATTTATCGAAAAAGTTACTTATTCCACTAAACACGCGTGCTCGATTTTGGACAGACCGCTGCACGCGCTCCAGTAGCGCTTTCTGCTGGCAGAATGACAACCAGAATTCCCGTCGCTCGGTCCTGAATTCTGTCTGCTTTCTGCCCGAGCAGCTTCGATCGTCGTTCTGCCAACCTAATGCACGGGACCAGCTCGACAGCCTGGGCCAGCTGGCATGCCTGGTTTACTGTAATTTGAGTAATACAAATAGTAGAAATAGTGCAAATAATGTAAATAGTTTGAATAACGTTGTTAGTACAAACAGAATAAATAGTACATATTTGGAGTATTAGTAATCAAGTTCTACAATATAAGTAGGGATTGCTCTTTTCCTTGCGTAATCAGACATGTTTGCCTCTTTCCCATGTTATCCAGTAGATTTGGACAAGAAAATTCAAGAAATGCAAGTTTCGATCCTGGATATTCTACTGGTTCCAAAGTTATGAGTCTTTATAGTTGAGCGATTTACAGTGTTTTTGATAGGTTAGAGCGCCGCCAAGTTGGCGTATAGTGACCGTCGCGCTTTGCTTACCGAGCGGAGGCGCTAGGTGGCAGCACAAGCACGCGGTGTACGACCGAATGCACTGGCGAGCCGACGCGTCCGCGAATGTAATCGATGCGTTACTGCCCGCCAAATTAATTTTTGACAGTAAGTTCAATGATGAAGTCATTACAATTAGTTGCTTGCAATTTGAAGACTGCGTTTCGTCCCGAACCCACTAAGGGACTCGTCAGTAAGGCTGATTAGCAGTCCCTGCCTAATACGCGTGGATCTGCGATGTTTGATCCGTTTTTAGACTTCCGCCAGGACGTTTGATTCGTTGTAGACTTCTGCAATGAAGTGTGACCGCTCGGTTGGGACTGAAGTGTCACCAATCACCGAACTGAATGTTCTGCTGGAGAATTCGACTCCAGCCCAACGCGAGGTCGATTGGGTTCCTCGTTAGGACGGCCCTTGGGTGTGGGAAGGTGTTTATCACCAAGGATAGGAAAAGACGGCTCCTCGGATTGGTTCGCTGCAACGTGCGTTTTCCAATCAGGATGTCTTGGATTGGTTTCGGACTCACGCCCGGTGGCTCTGAAGGAGGCCTAGCCGAACGGGGGAGTAGGAAATACTTGACTCCATGACTGAGGAGTGTTGGGATTTATGATTTGAGACCGTACTTGACAGCTCCAGCTGTAACTGTTGGGCCCGTATTTCACGGTCAAGGTCGGTTTCTAGGTCGCGCTGTGATTGGTCCGCGTTTTTCGTTAATATCTCCTTAAAGGTGCCTCGGATGACATTTTCGTAAAGGAAAATGTCGTTTGAAATGATCTCAGGAGCCTCCCATTTCCGGATGTTGAGGGAATTTTGGGACACCCTGTATACAATATCTATTTATAAATATTGTATATTTACTTATATACATATCAGGGACCGTAAAAGTATGCTTACCTGACAAGTGAGCAGAGTCGGAGTTCAGAGTTAACTCGACCGTCGCATCGTACTGAAAGCATTCCTTTGTCACTACTTTTCAAGAGTTCGGATAATCCGAGGACAAAATGTTTCGAATAAAAGTTGAACAGTACTTAAAGATGTACAAAATTCTATATTTAAAATTTTTTCGACAAAGAATAAAAAGCATTCAAGGTTTGCACGGATATGTTGATGCAGACTGGGGAGCCTCCTGGCGGCGGTGGTCCTGGCGGCGGTGGGATGGCCTAGGCCACTCTCACCGCCGTCAGGGAGTTGTCCCTCATTGGGGTTTTGTTGGGACGGGGGGGCCGTGCGGACGGGGTGGGGGGCATGTCTGCCTCCTGCCCAGCCCCGTCCGTACGGTCCAAAAATCCAATCGGGGTTTAATTGGGGGGGGGGGGCCCGGGGGGCGGGGGGGGTCAGGGGGAGCATCTGCGCTCCCCCCTCACTTCTTCTCCCTTTGCCGCCCATATGGAGCCCCTTTTTACAGCGCGTGCGGCGACCTCCTCCTTCGGCCGGATGCCAGCCTTCGGGCCACGCATCTGAGCGAAGGAGGGGGTCTCCGTGCAGTGACCTGCACGGGGTCCAAATAGATCAGAGTTGCGATTTGCTGGGGGGAGCTTCTCTCCCCCCCCGGGATGGGGCTTTACGCCAGGGGCTGGAGGTGGTCGGTAGCATTCGACCACGAGACCCCGACCACCTCCTACTTAGCTCAGTGAGGTCACCGTAGGTATAGGTTAGTGGGTATGTCTGACCCTTCTGGTCAGAAGAGCCCCACATAACCTCGAACTCTCCCAGGAGTTCGGGGTATGCGTAATAGCATTGGAGTCCTACGCTAAAAAAAAAAAAAAAAAAAAGACTGGGGAGCCTGTAATATAGACAGAAGATCCTATACAGGATATGCTTTCATATTAAACGTGGCAGCCGTATCATGGAAGTCACAAAAGCAGAGAACAGTAGCCCTATCTTCGACTGAGGCAGAGTACATGGCTATCGCAGAAGGAGCAAAAGAAGCAATTTACCTCCAAAAGCTTCTTGAAGAGTTAGGATTTGATATTAAAGTTGTAATTTCTAACGATAACCAAGGTGCACAAATGCTTGCCAATAATAATGTATTTCATGCAAGGTCGAAACATATAGACATAAGATGTCACTTTATGAGAAATGTTTTGAAAGAAAACAAATGTAGTCTCAAATATATACCAACTGCGAATATGATTGCAGATGGATTAACAAAGGCATTGACAAAAGCCAAACATGAAGTCTGTATGGAGGGACTGGGGTTGAATAAAAAGAAAAATTTGGTTAGACACATTCAACTCAAGAGTTCACATTGAGGGGGACTTTGTTGGAAATTTATAGTCCCAATGCGCCCTCTTGCGTTCTTTATTATGAGGCTGCAATCTTACTGGTGTAAGCGCGTTCGCGTCTAGTTTTAGTTTTAGTCAAACCGCCACTATTGAAAAACACGTGCCTGAACAAAAGACTGTTAAGTATTAAACAGTGCAATAAAGTAATATTGTGTTAGTAATAATAAACCAAGAGTGAGCTAACAAGCTGCGTGCAATACTATTTGCCTCCTTTTTCCAATAGACACCATGCACATTACGTAACAAATATTTTTTGCATCACAATAACCTGAAGACATATTAGTGTTCTTACTTAAACGGACCATCCTGTATTTAGATTCTTCATTGTCGAAAAGCAATATATACATATACTACTGTTTCGGTTGATTTTGCATTGATAGTCGTCTCATTTGTAAGCAAGGTTAGACAACTACAGGAACTATTATCGCGGAATAATTCCATATAAATATGTACACGTATATAAGAGTCAAGTTAGTGCTATTGAGTACAACTGAAAGTACGTGGTTTAGCGACGTTGTGTTCCATCGAGTGAGTAGCCGACTATTGTGGAGGGTTACAGTGTGCAATCGGGTGGACCTTACCTGTACCTACTGTACTGTACACTAAAATTGTTACATCGGGTAAGAAAATAATTCTTGCAAAAGATTAAGTTAATTGGGTAAGTGTAAGACGTGGCACATTCACGTTAAAGTTGCGATAAATATGAAATTTTATATGAATGGGAATATATGGAGAATTTTGTTTATGACTAAACGTTCTTCTTGTGCGTTGCAATTTTTTCAATATAACAATTAATCAATGCTCATATTTTTGTAAACATATATATTATATTTTAGGTATTTTATTGAAAGTACCAATTCCTTTAGTTGTGTTCTTATATTAATATAAAAAGTCTAGAAGTTCAGAGCATAATATTTTTAACTGGATGCGATGAACATTGCATCATATAATGGCGAAGAAAAGAAAATGGAGGTATCGAGTTTAAATATTTTTTGATACAGTTCATTTCGTGATAATACATTGTTAAATTGTTGCATAAGTTTGACTCAACGTTCTGCCGAATCATTAGCTACAGCTAAATTATGCATTATACATATTGAAGCCTGCTTTACAGCTGGAATCACTTTGCCATTCTGACGGTTCCTTATTCCTAAAATCTATGGGAATCGAAAATTTAAAAAAAAAATTTAAAGCTTTCTTAGTAATACAGACTGCAATATTGCTGCCAACGTACTCTCTTACATTATTTGAATGAACTACTCATCTTTTTATATCATCACCATTAACCGTATTTAACCCTTACCACTCGAACGGTGACTCTGAGGCGCCATTAAAAATGGATGTACTTTTATTCAAAATATTGTTTACATTATTAAATATGTCGGTATCTAATCAATTACTAAATACTTATTTCCATACAATTTTTTAAAAATTGTGCTTCAGTTTCGGGGTTAGATGCCACAAATGTACTCGCGTGCCAGGTCCATCCTAGTGTGCAACCTCTTGCACTCATTGTCAGATGTCTAGTTAAAACTTGTCTAGGTTTAGGCGTATTGCGTTGTTTAACCTCCTGTGCTCGCGTGCCAATTGTATCGTAGCGTTGCTAAAAAATTGCGTGGAATTAAATTCTATGCAGTTCTCTGAATGGAATCACCATTTTCGAAAATGAAAAATATTTCGTGTAACATTTAATACAGCATTTACGACAATGTGCAAGTCTAGTTTTAATTCAGCTCTCGTATAGTGAGAGCTCTCATACACTGACTTTCCGTCAGCTTAAATTCTTCGTATCTTTAGGATGACGGGTAATAAACGTCTAGTACGCGAATGTTGTACAACGGTAACAAGTAAATATATATTTATTAAACATTAATAAATAACAATAACCATAAACAAAATAAAACAAAACGAGATATAACAAGAAACACAAATATGGAATGCTGACTCTAAACGTTACTGACTCTCAAGTCCTCGTGAGACGCAAAGAATAGTAACGCGGAGGTGACGACTCTGGAACGATGTATACCCAGTGAATGTCACGAGCTTTCTGACGTTTCCTTTGGGACTCTTTTCCTTGGTGGGAGGATTGATGACGACTCGGAAAACCGTTAAAATGAGGGGAGGAATTCTCCATGCGCCCATAGCATGTTGAGTGGTTCCTTCCTCTAAACAATGAATCGGATATCGTCACCACCAAGGACATTCCAACGAACGGACTAGGGTTCTGACGATCGTCACTCTAACGACCGATCCCTCGACCCAACCGTCTCAAGTGCGTGTTTGGAAAATGGATAAAATTTCCGCGTCCGGAAAGTATCTTTCCACGCACCATGTCCGCTACATATCTAATATTTAACATTTGATCCTAGATTGCACTTTAAATATTCTCTGCTGCGTAAATAATCATTTTAAGTCACATTTGTTTTTGATTATTATCGGAGATATAACAAAAAGTCTGTAAAAACTGAGCTGTCTCTTTATCATCGCAAATCTCACAATTAATCCTGGGCACTCGGAACTATTTTAACTCGAAAATTAAACATTTCTTCCGACCTAGAATATTTCCATTCCCTATGATTTCTCAAATTTTGTGGATACGAAATTGGTATAATTCCTCAAACAATACATTTTTTCGTCTTTTTTTACGGATGTGGGGGAAAATCCGTTGCGTACACCCCAGAAGGGGGTAGTGTGTGGCTCTCCTCCCAGTTGGTCGGGGAGGCATACCCACTAAAAACCTGAACCACACACGGGCAGTCAATGCACCGCCCCTCTACTTTCAAGCCTCTAGCCCATGAGTTGACAGAGAGAGAGTGAGGCCCCGCTATCCGCATTTTCCTTCTTCGCTCTCTTCACGGGGCTTTTCCACACGTTCTTGGCTTGTATCCTCAAACAATACCTAAATGTTTAGTAAATGATTAGTCACCGACACAATTTAATAATGTAAACAATATTGTGAATAACGGTCAGCAATTTTTAGTGGTGATTCAGTGCTAAGGGCAGGACTTGAATGAAACTGTAAACTTTTATAAATAAATGGTATTTTGCAAACTTTAAACTTTTAAATTATTTCTTTTCTATTTAAGCTAACTTTGTGCATTAACACTTTAATTCTGTCATAAAAGTTCAATTTTCACAGTTACTTTATACTTGGTTATTTATGATCGGTCCAAAGTGTAAGAAAGGAACATTTATTTATCAACAGATATTTTAAAGTGAAGTATAAATGTTTAAACTATTTTTAATTTCCTTAGCATTATTTAAGGAATTGGAAACGGGATAATATAGATGAGTTGCCGGGGCCGTTGCGCAGGCCCTGGACCGAAATCTGGCCGGAATCTGACCGGTCTGCCCGTTTCCAGGATTCGCGTTCTCATTTCTGGATAATACAAAGAACACGCGATTGATCAGTAGTCAAGAACGCTAGATAAAAGATCGATCTAGGGCGCTAACTCCCTCAAAAGTTCTATTTTATCGTAAAAAAAGCGAAATTTGTATTATTCCAAAAATATTATGTGATAGAATATATTGCTAATAGTCTGAATGACTGTCGGATTAATTGTCTGATTGAAGTCGGATTGCCTGTCCTGGGTCCCATCGACCGCACAGTGTGTCTAGTATATTAGCGTTCGGGAAAAAAGTCATAACTCTTAAACTATGAAATTTTCAAGTAAAGTACCTTAATACTTTTTGAAATAAAATGCAAAGATTAATCGATTCGTAAGTAAAAAAATTTTTTTTTTAATTATTTAAGTTTATTTTTTAATTGACACGCATTGTGTTTTGTATTGAATAAAAAGTGATTCACAATTCTACTGAAATTTAAAAAAAAAATACTATACTATATACAATGTTATCTAAATCTTCACAAGGAAGAAATCAAACTTAGGAGTTCTTAAGAATTCCCAATAACAAAAATACTATTACAGAATATTATAAATGTAATATGTAGAATAAATATAAATACTGTAGGAAATTAATTTACAGATTGCAATTGACTATATTCGGCTTCTTTTTCACGTCTGATACGTCTTACCACGACGTATATCGTATAAGCAATTGAAAATAAGGGACTGTATTTATAGTATAGCATAATGAGTAAACATAGTGTCTTATCGTTTCGCGCGGACTCAGGTGGGAACTCTATAAACTGCATCAAAGACGCGAACGCATCTTTTAGAATACATAAATTTTCAGATTTTACACTTTGATTATCGGACTCTTTTCCATTGGACGACACACTGTGCGACGTGGAAAACATCTTTGCTTGACCAAAGCTTGTCCTCGCATTTCGTTCCGCTTAGCCTCTTCGCGAAGAAAACATATACATATACAACCGTCCCCTTGTGAAGAGGGAGAGTGTAGGAACATCTAGAAATTCGAATAGCTGACAAATATAATATAATTGTAGGAGCAGAGATAGACAAGTTTTTATTGAATTAAAAATTTCAAATAGCGAATAGAAGATAAAAAAATTATTTTTCACGCGTCAAATCAAAATAATTCTGGTTATCTCTATTCAACTTTCACCAGTTGGTAACGAACGAATTCGTTATTTTGTCAACTACAACATTACGTTAACGAAGATATATCATTCCATTTAAAAAACATCGATGACCTTGAAATCTTATTAAAAAATGACCTTGAAAATTTTTTCCCTTACACCGTTACATGTGGCCCTTCAAACAGTGTAACTTTGTCCTAAGAAGTTATTTTGTACAACGAAAAGTAACGGATATATTTAGGTGTTCTGTTTCTGTATACAGGGTATACAGTCACCTAACGTTTGCACCTCAAATATCTTCGTTGTTTCTAAAGATACGTAAAATATGGTAAGGACAAAGTTGAATGGTACAATGGGGCTGACACGATGCCAAAAAAATTTTGTTTTTATGTCATTCTTTTTAGAGATATCAAGGTCACCTTGACTTTTTTAAATGGAACCACCCTTTTTTAAACACCTACAATGATAGTCCCTTTCATTAGGAATTAGGCGTAAATAGCCTGTTCTTTCTCGCAGCCGCTCGCGTTTGTTTTCGATATGTCGCGACGCTCGCACATTCATACACGCTTGATCGCACACAAGAGAGTTCAAGAACCTCGATCAGGTGTTTTTCGGTATTGTTTGGGTTTGAACTCTCCTTTTTTACGCCTTTTTTTTTTAACGTAGGATCAAATGCGTTACGCATACCCCGCCCTTATGGGGGAGAAACGGGGTTATGTGGGACTCTCCCTCGGCCCGGCGGACACTCCCCAGAAGAGGGATGTAAAAAGAAGCCGGCGGGCCGGGGCATACTCCCAAACTATACCTACGGTGACCTCCCTGAGATACATGGGGGTGGTCGGGATCTCGATAACGAATGCTACAGGCTACCCCCACCTCGTGGCAATGCTGCCCCATCCCGGGCGGGGGGGGGAGAGAAGCTTCCCCCCATCAAACCTAAACTATTTGGACCCCGTGCAGGTCACCCACTCGGTGTTCCCCGGAATCTGGGGATTCCCTCACCCGCGACCCGTCGGTGACCCCCCTTTCTCGTCCGGCGGTGCAAGACTCCTAGGAGTCTCGCCCGTCCGAAAGAGGAGGTCTCCGCGCGCGACAAGGAGGGAGTGGAGGTGAGTTCCGGCTGTCCCACCCCCCCATATCGCCCACAATTGGGCGGTGACAGGCCGCCCGCGCTGATGGGGAGGAGATCAGAAGGACCCCCGCTCCACCAGCGCGAGCGGCTCACCCCAGGGGGAAACCCACGTGGCCTATCCCCCATGGCGGCGATGGAAGTGTCATGCAGTCCCACCGCCGCCATCACGTCTGCAGCCCCTAAACGGGCCTCCTGGCAGAGAGGGGGTCGGCTTCCCTCACTCTCTCCGTCGCCTCCTTCTGCGAGATGACCTCTTCGCAGAAGGAGGCGACCGCTCTGCATGCCCTCTCGCTGCCGACCATGTGGTCGACCATGGCTGGCAGCGAGAGGTTCACCCCAATAATATACCGTAATAGTATGCCGCGCCGTGCCCCCCCTCTCCCCGCAGTGTTGGCACTGCGCCGTCGGTTCCTTCCCGATGCGACACAGGTACTCCCCAAAACACCCGTGACCGGAGAGCACCTGCGTCACGCGGTAGGTGAGCCTAACTCGCCTCCTACGCCATTCTCCCAGAATGGGCAGGAGGGCCCGGACTATAGGCCGGCCCGAGTTGACGGCAGCAAGTCCTTTTCTACGCCTGCATCCTACACAACTGAACTAAACGCGGATCGCTCATTCAGTAGAATACAATTGAAAAAGGATGTGACAATTCAATTGAAATCGAAACCCTCGGTACAAAATCGAGCAAGACTACTTTTCAGTAAAATTGTATCCGTCGAATCTTTACATACTTTTATCCTCTATTAATATTAGATAGTATTAGATTCTTGACTCTGAGACACACTAAAAATTGCTATATCGTTATTTAAAATATTTTTGACCTTAATAAATTTGTTTGTATTTAATGAATTGCGAAACATTTGAGTATTGCGTCAGTAAATTGTATCAGTTTGATATGCATAAAATGGAAAAAAACATATAGAATGGAAATGTTCTAGAGCAGAAAAAGTGTTTAACTTTCGTGTTAAAATAGTTCCAAGACAAAAGGGTTAACATTGTATTCGTTCAAGTTTTGCGCGTTTTAAATCTGGACTTACCACTATTTGTCCGATGTCTACAGCAACAAGTTGGAAGAAACTTTTCTCGACTCTAGATCGTTAATGGTCCCTCGAAAATCGGGGACGGTGTAGTATCGAAACCAAGGTAATTAGCTATTTACACACTATCGACCCCAAATAAAAGAAAGCAAACATAGATTAAAATAGGTAAGCTCATCGATAAGAAGTTGGTACAGTAAAGTAGATATTACTGTCCAACAGCCGTATTTATGGTGGACAGTAAGGTTGGTGTCTGTGATCGTATTTTTGTTACTTCAAAGGAGAGTCCGAACATAGAGAAGGACAATGAAATTCAAAGGAGAAGCCGAACATAGAGAAGGACAGAATGAGTGTCTCTTTCTTTCCCATACGCTGTCCTTCCTTGCGACCAAAACTTGAATCGTTGATTTAATCACTAAATACAATTTGAATTATATCGTGTTTGGTTTTATATTAATCAGAAAAATGCCAGAAATACGATAGTGAAATTTCATTAAAAAAAATAATGAAAATTAAGAAAGTTGAACATTTCGATTCATTCGAGTCAATGCGTGGTGTTTACACCAATGTACCCGAGCCGAGATCAATCATCGCCGCCTTCGGCGCGACGCGGCGTCGGCCGCCAGTGGAGTGAGTAGGCACTGGACATAGAACCTGGTGTTTACTGAGGACAGTAATATCGACTTTACTGTAGTATCTTACGTTATCGACGACGATGACGAATATGTTTCGGGGCGGAGCTTGCTAACCATCCTCGTGATATAATTGGGTATAAATTGAGTGCGTGCACACCTGACTGCTACCAAAACTAGCACAATCGTGGTTACAGGTGCCGCTTAAAAACGATACGTCAAGTCATGTGGAAAGCTGTGCTGTTCGTTGGCTTCTTTCTCCTGACCGAAGGTATGTACAGAGAATTTTTATTCATTTCAAACAGTATAGTAGAACGGGAGAAGTTGTTATGAGTCCCATGCAAATCACCGACACAGTTTTCACCGACAATATTTCGCCGACAACGACTTTAGTCCACGATAGTATTATTAGATATTAACCCTTTGCAATCCTTTGTCGAGAATGACTTGACATCAGAGAAAGAAAAATGTAAATAAAACGGGCCTTTATATGTATTTGGTTCTTCCTTTATTTCTTTAATTATCTAATTTGGTACTAAAAAAACGTACATAAGTTCTACAAATATAAATTACGTCAAAGTTTCAGTAATATTTAATATATGTAGTAAACAAAATTGTTTAAAATAAGTAGCAGTCAAGCAACTGTCGTTTGAAGTAAATTTCAAATGAAACACTTTAAATAGTAGGAAGTCGTAGGCAAGAAAACTGAAAAATAATTCGAAGTGCAAAGGGTAAACATCGTTTGACAAGAACGTTAGCCAACTACGTCTAATTCTTCTTATAGTAGAAGTAAAAGTGTCAGTGTAGAATAGTGAAAGAAAAAAATGTCAGCACCATCTTTAGAATCGATGTTACTGTGGGACGTTGGATAATACTGCGGAGTTGTGCTAATTTAAATACATTGTAATTGAATTACTTTGTATTTTATATACACGGTATTTGAATTATATTGTAATTGCATTGCATAATTCGAACCTTTCACTTAATTTAATTGATAATTGCGCGAATCACGAGTGTAATCCAAATATTGTACAATGTAATTCAAATAAAATGTAATTCAAATTACTCGCTTAATGTGAAAAATATCGCTCATTTTTGTCCGTGTCCGATAATGACCAACTTTCTAAAATGCAGCAATCTTAGTGACAAGAGTTTAAACAATGAGTGTTCATAAAAACTAATTTAAAACTTGCTGTGAATTGCCATCAGTGAATATGACCGCATAAATGATTAGTGTAACATGAAGAATGTTCTTGTTTTATGTTTTTCCAATTAAATAGTGTTACTGTTTTTCTGTAGTAATTTTGTCCTATGTCTTTCTACAATTTACTTTTCTTTTCTGGAAGGAACGTAATAAACAAGTTTTTTTTTAATCACAAATATGGTTTTATCAACAATACCATGTTCATCACTAATATCACTAATGACAATCTTTTTCTTTTTCCACCTGTTATTGTTCTTATACAGGGTGAATTCGATAAAGCAGGACACCTAAATATCTCCGTTACTTTTCGTTGTACAAAAAAACTTCGTAGGACAAAGTTACACTGTTTGAAGGGCCACATATAACGGTGCAAGGGAAAAAACATTTCAAGGTCATTTTTATGAGATTTCAAGGTTATCGATGTTTTTTTAAATTGAATGATATATTTTCGTTAACGTAATGTTGTACCTGACAAAATAACGAATTCATGCA
>CM052190.1:15639366-15678453 GCA_028455805.1 Lasioglossum figueresi | reverse complement strand
TTTCAAAGATATCTGAGGTGCTAATAGTTACTGCCCCACCCTGTATAGTCTTCATAGTGTATTTCCATTCCCATATTCCAATATAAATGATGTAAATAATTGTTGTAAAATAGCGAATAAAATTTTAAACTTTGTTTACAGAGAAACAGGTTTCAGTTTAGCTGTTCACCCTCCTAGCCATAATAATTATAATAACAATAAACGACTTATACGTATGTACATATATGTATATGTATTACCGTTTGCACTATCAGTATACTTCCACGAATAATAAAATTGTGCAAGATATTATTTAAATATATCTTCTTGCGTTTTCATACAACCGCCTCTGGCCATCTCGAGAAACGGTCAATCATGGTCAGGCAACAGCGATAGCCCTCCGAAATCGGTAATGGACCGACTATGTCCATATGGACGTGACTAAAACGGTCATCGGGAGTAACGAATTCCGCCGGTTTCACATGAATGTGGCGAGTCACCTTCGATTGCTGACAATCTAGGCACTCCTTCGACAACTCCGCGATATTGTGATGCATTCGCGGCCAAACATACCGTTTTTGGATTACGCGATCGGTGACTTTCGCGCTTGCGTGTGCGGATTTGTGAAACTTATCAAAAATGGCATTGCGCGACGGGCCCGGAATGTATGGACGCAATACTTCTCCCTCTAAATCGCATACAATCGAGATATGTGTGGGTCCCCACCGAATTCGCTGCAACGCTAGCGAGTGATCGGTAGAGTTCAATAAACTTTTCAGTTCGTCGCCGTTTTCCTGCAGTTTCGCGAGATCCTCCAAGGAGATATCCGCGGCGAGTCGGCGACGACGTTTTCGGAGCCGGGACGGTGCTCGATAGGAGTGGTAATCTGCGATATGTACGATAATTGCCGTAGTTGGCGAGGTGATGCCTTCTCAGTGCGTTGCTGAAACGCGTAAACTACAGTTTTGTGATCACTCACAATTGTGAAATTTCGACCTTCAAGGAACTGTCTGAAGAATGTGATAGGTTCGTAAACGGCGGTTAATTCGCGATCATACGCACTGTAATTGCGCTGAGATGGAGTGAATTTACGAGAGAAGAATGCTAATGGCTTCCATGTCTCTTGGAATCGTTGTTCCAGAGACGCGCCCATTCCAAAATCGGACGCATCGGTAACGAGACGCGTTACTGCATCGGGAGAAGTGTGATTTAGCAAGATCGCGTTGGCGAGGTCAGATTTGACTCGTGCAAACGCTTCCTCAGCGAGAGAAGTCCAAACTATCTCGCGTTTATCGTTCTTTCTCGACTCGCAAAGGTATTCGTGCAGGGGTGTCTGCACGTCGGCAGCATGACGAAGACCGCGTCAATAAAAGTTAGCCATCCCCAGAAATCTACGGAGATTGGAAACTGTTTTGGGCTTAGGAAAATCCTGAATAGTTTTAACTTTCTCGGGAACTGGTGCAGACCGACAAATGGTGGACAGACAAATTCGGATTCGGATGCACCGTGCGGTTACGTGAAGTGAAGTTAGTTTAGCACATCCTCGTGCACGTGTTCGTACATTAGTGGAGTATTCGAGTTAATAAAAAGCGTGTGTGAGTGATTCGATAACGTCAGCCACTTGTCACGATTGTGTTGGTGAAACTTGTCACAGCCATTTCAGGTAAGTTTTTATTTTATATTTATTTTCAGTCATTGAAACATTACTTGCAAAAGGAAGATACAAAAATATTATTAGGTTAGAGGGAAAATTCTATCGTATTTAAATGAAGACATATGAATCAATTTATAAAAATACATGTTTATTATTATTCACTGATATAATTTCCATTATTTGTAACAATGTAATAATATGTTGCCATTTTTCAGATATTCTGTCAATTCCTGTTTTCCAATGACTCGCTATTGCGTTGGTGAAACTTGTTACTGCCATTTCAGGTAAGATTTCATTTTATATTTATTTTCAGTCATTGAAACATTACTGGAGAAAGGAAAGTACAAAATTATAATTAGGTTGGAGGGAAAATTCTAAGGTATTTTAACACTAAACCTACCAATACCAGTTAAAATGACTGATTCCAGGTTTTTTATTTTATAATTAGAAAAGTAATAAAACTGTTTTCATACGAAACGACTGTATAGTTCTCTTTGTAGTGCACGTATTACAATAGGAGCCACACAAAGTCAAAATAAAATCAATCTTGTCATTTTTATAAGCGAACATGTACCAGTTACTTTTGAGGCTCTGTAGGTTTAGCGTTAAGGAAAACATTTGTATCAAATTATGAAAATACATGTTTAATATTATTCAATGATACAATTTCCATTATTTGTGATAATATGTTGCCATTTTTCAGATAACCTGCCTATTCCTGTTTTCCAATGACTCGCTATTGTGTTGGTGAAACTTGTCACTGCCATTTCAGGTAAGTTTTTATTTTATATTTACTTTCAGTCATTGCAATATTACTGGCGAAGGGAAAATACAAAATTATAATTAGGTTGGAGGGAAAATTCTATTGTATTTTAACACTAAACCTACCAACCCGATTAAAATGACTGGTTCCAGGTTTTTTATTTTACAATTAGAAAAGTAATAAAACTGATTTCGTAAGAAACGACTGTATAGATATTTTTAGCAGTGCACGTATTACAATAGGAGCCACAAAAAGTCTAAATAAAATCAATCTTGTCATTTTTATAAGGGAACATGAACCAGTTACTTTTGAGGCTCTGTAGGTTTCGTGTTAAAGAAAACATTTTTATCAATTTATGAAAATACATGTTTAATATTATTCAATCATATAATTTTTATCATTTGTAACAATATATTACCATTTTTCAGATAACGTGTCAATTCCTGTTTTCCAATGATTTGCTAGTTAACATGTGTTTTTGATTTACACGCAAAATTACCTGCTTATTTAAAATACGACATAGCTTTCCCTTCAACCTAATATATTCATGCTAAAATCTTCCCGTTTATTGGACAATGCTTCTCACCAAGAAATTCTAATTTTCAGATGCAGCCAAAATTTTTTATAATAAAATTAATAATTTATATTTTATATTTATATAAATAAATATGAATAAATATTATGAATTATTATTATTAGGTACTATGTACCTAATGTATGTGTTTGTAATAAATGAAATTTTGATTCTATTAAAATTAAAATTATATTTTAATGTTCTATAAACATCCTGTAAATATCCTTCTAACGTCCTGAATATGTCCAGCCATACGTCCCAGGTATGTTCTCGATATGTCCGAACGGGACGTCCACTTTGTACGTTCATGTACGTTCCACTTTCTAACTGGGACCTCTGTCGGACTTTACTGGGACGTATCTCGGACATATTTCGGACATACGGACATTATTCGTACGTCCCTGGGACGTACATAGGTTCAATACGTACGTCCATCGGACGTCCGGGTGCTATTTGGGGTAGTTATCTTGGCCGAGGCCAGAGACGATTCTACCTGCATGAACCATAACGATCGATCCTCACGGAAAACGAGGGAATCTTCGGAACGCGATACGAGTCTACGTGATTCTCGAGAAGTGCTTTCAAAAGCTCGTTGTCGATCACAAAGCACGGTGCGACTCTACACGACTCGCGGCGGTGTGTCTAGAACTTCCACCACAGATACACGCGTGTCGGAAATACAGCGGTATTACACTCATTCCGAGAGCGAATGCAACGATTTTTGTAAATACGCCACGTGGCGATCGGCGCGTAAACGAATTCGAACAGTCGAAAACTAATCGCGATAACAATGTTACGTTTTCGCAAATCGTATGTAAACCGGAATCCACCTGTGGATCGGCTGAATCGATGAACAAGATGGCGGCATCACGGCCACGTGCCTCGTTGTAGCGGCAAAATTGGAAGCGGGAAACGTCCTTCGGACCGCGTGGCTCGGTGAAGCAGCAAAACGGCGGTCGGACGGCGTCCCTCTCGAGAATGTAGCGTCGGCGTACCGCGGTGCTTAGCTTGGGTGGTCCTTTGATGCTCCTAACGGGAATGCGTGCCAGCCAGGTTGATTGATAGCACACGATGTCCCAAACCACGTGCTGACGGTTCTTCTGACGCGAAATCACGTCGGGGTCACCAATGTAGGAATTAATATTCGAGATACGATACTATAGCCTACTCTATTTATATATGGAACCGTGTGACTGGGATACTGAATACACTCGATGTACAGTTCAACAAGAACAAGAACATTTTATATTGATAAAGGAGACGACTCCTGTAACCGTTCCGGAGCGATGTTAATCGAGTGACGGCTCGAAAGCGAGAGAGAAGCGGAAATCGTTTCGCTTCCCTTTCTACATGGAAGTAGGGCAGCCAACTACATGTAGGTATTCTTTCTAGGCGCGACCTAGAGGCATGGCGACGCTAAGGCCAAACTCCTTACACCACTCTCATATCTTTTCGCAGATAAGAGGATTTCCGTTTTTGGTTGTGTCGTTCTGTGCTTGCCATCACGTTGCACGTGTTCGCGGCGCGTCCTTACCACGTTTACGTTAACCGTACGGCCTCACGTTTTCCGCACGCACGGGCTTAGTTCCGTTTACAGATCGGCATTCCCCGGGGGTGGGCTGCATACACTCCACCCACTCCATCATCAAATCTTACTAGGCAATCGTATAATTCGCAACAGTAACTAATGGATATCATTGTTAGCACTGCAAGCATTTTTCCTTTCACTGATCCACATTAAGCTACAATACTTAAAATTATATTATATTCTTTGTTACTTTAAAGTGTTTATTTACTTCGAAACTGAAAAGAAAGGTCTAACTAGGACAAACTCCACCACTCTCAACGAACTATGCTCCTGCGATGTCGAAAAGACGTGTAAATAACAATGGTTTTTCAATTATTCGTCAGGTTTCTTGAAGAAAGAGTATTATCAGCTCTACGCCGAGTACATACTGAAATTCCTGGAGGAGTACTACAAGAATGGCATCGATGTATGGGCGGTGTCGACTGGAAACGAACCAATCAACTCCTACGTACCGTTCGACTGGCTGAACTCAATGGGATGGTCATCGAGGACTGTTTCCAAATGGGTTGGCAACAATTTAGGACCAACATTGGCAGCGTCTTCGCACAACAATACCAAGATTCTGCTTTTTGACGACCAAACGATTTTCCTGCCCTGGTTCATCAGAGAATTTCTCGGGGACAAAAAGGCGAACCAGTACACCGCTGGTGTAGCTGTCCACCCTTATCTTGATTTTCTTGGCCGGTCGAATGTATTGACCCAAGCACACGACGCACTCCCGGATAAATTCATTCTGATGACCGAAGCAAGCCTAGGTACGAACGTCGATCACTGCGTTACCAGATACAGTAATGTCTACTCTAAGTAAGTCATTTCTCGGTTCTGTGTTGTGACCTAGTTCATTGCAGGACACTATTGTTTGGTGGCTCCGTCTACCGCGCCGAACGTAGAAAAGGATAGCGAAGCTCGGGATGCCTCGGTCGCGGAGAAGTGTAAACATTACTAATCCAATAACAAAACTACTTTATTTTTCATTACTTTTTATGCGACTTTGACCAACATATTCGTGGCATTTTTCTAATGAAAATGATACCAAATATGATCTAATTTCAATTATACTTACTTGTGTAATGAACGATGAAAAAAAGAGGCGTGGAGAGTTGCGGCGCGCCAACACAGTTCAAAGCATTTCCCATTCGCTGTTCTTCCTTGCGTCCAAAACTTTCAATGTTACATACTAGACTGCGGAAGTTTATGCAAATTTTATATGTCAAAATATGCAAAATATATGCAAATTTTATATGTCAAAATATGCAAAATATATGCAAATTTAATGAATAATTTTTGCAAAATATATGCAAAAAATATGTGAAATGGTCGCTCTGAATAATTGCATTAGTAACGAATGAAACAGTCGAATATAGTATAATATGATATAGAATAGTTGTATAATATTTATTACTGCTTGTAATTGACATTACAATATGTGACGATAATTTTTTCTATATTTCCAACAGTCATTTGGTGCCTTTTATCAGATGAAATCAATTTATAAGCTGAAAATGTCCTTTAATATCATATGATGTGATAAATGCATATTTATACTTTTTTCAGTATCGTGCTTTTATTTCCTTCGGACCGTCGATATTCGAAGCATTTAAAGTATTATTAAATTTAGACAATACATATTTCAAATCCTAGATTTGTTTGAAAAACATATTTATATTTTGCTCTCACTTTTTCTCCACAGCCGGTACATTATCTAGATTTTGAGCAAAATCTGTAACTGATTTGATTGAATCTTGTAGTGTTAATACATGCTAAGTACACTTTGTTCTTTGAAGGATTTAACAATCTGGAAATAAAGGAGAACTTGACTATTTTGCACAAAATTAATAATTTAATTATTCTTAATGAACTTAAATATTACCAAATATATTTACTTACTTCCCTACTAGCTTGCACATGTTTTGCGTATAATATCGCCGTTTCTATCCACGTTGCCCATCATGTTACACAGCTTTTGTTTGTAAATTTCTATTCTATGTGGAGCTTTCATGAATTTTTGTTTTACAGAAACTATGTATTTATTTATTGACCAAGGGAAAGTGCATTCGTATTTCTTCCGCCATTCTGTGCAATTTAT
Source organism: Lasioglossum figueresi (assembly GCA_028455805.1). NCBI lineage: Eukaryota > Metazoa > Arthropoda > Insecta > Hymenoptera > Halictidae > Lasioglossum > Lasioglossum figueresi. The sequence goes on along the minus strand of CM052190.1, from coordinate 15,671,809 downwards.
GTGCTACACATGTTATATGTACCATATTAGAATAAAATAATTACTATTATTTACAATATAACAATATTATTAACTGTTTCTTAGGCCGTGTTCATATAGAGAGCGGCAAACGGTAGAGCAATTATTTTTTATTACTAGTGCCTGAAAAACATGCACTATGCACAACATACGCTTTATGCAACATATGCAAAATAAAAAATATATTTTTTGTATCATCTAATCATGACATTTTCTATCCAGGTCTCATTTGTATACCCATTTTCTATAAAAATATGCATATGCATATACACCCGCAGTCCATTCATTACACAAGTAAATATGAACGGAATTATATCAAATTTGGTATCATTTTCACTTGAAGAATGTTACGAATATGTTAGTCAAAGTCCCATTATAAAATAATGAAAAATAAAGAAGTTTTGTAATTAGATTAGTAGTGGTTCACACTGATATACCCGACACGGTATCTGATTACGCGGCATGTTTACACTGTTCGGCGACCGAGGCAGCTCGTGCTTCTCGGCCTCTCCAGGGGATTGCCCCCCAGTGGAATGGGTAGGCTAAGAGACATAAAGCCGTGTCCTTCGCCGGTCTTAGAATGGCACATTACTGTATAGTGTTCCTTCGCATAGTGTGAGAACCTCGGGATATGGAGTCTTAGACAGCGCGTAAACGACAAAGAGGAAATGAGCGTCGAGACAGCCGGCACAGTTCAAAAGGCTGCGTATCGATTACAATGTCAAAGCAAATAGGAAAGCTTTTTTTCATTCTTTTTTTACAAAACTTTTACCAACGCATTTGTGCGATTCGGACCATATTTACTGATTTAAAGTGTGATAATAACTCGCAAGGATATTGGTAAATTTGATTGAAACTGTCGAATTTGGTCTTTTTTAAACTAGGGAAATCTCACATATCTATTGATGAAAGTTTTGTACAAGTGAAACTAAAAATGAAGAAATTATGAATGAAACTAACAATGTCGTGTTCAGTGATCGGTTCTTCAAAAGAGCTCACATAACGCGAGGCCTGAAAGCGAATTGGGGTCTTCAAATTTAACCAGCTTGATATGCGAGGCCTGGAAGCGAATTCGGGTCTTTAAATTTAAACAGTTCACTATCCCAGTCCTGGAAGCAAATTTTGACCGCTGAACTTTTGATCAATGCCTTCTGCCACATGCTGTCCTTCTTTGCGTTCGATACTTAATCGCTTATTAAACAAGTAAATATAATCGCAATTCTATCGTGTTTCGTCTCGTTTTAATCCGAAAAAAACACCAATCCGTTGGTAAAGGTTTCGTAACCAAATAACTAATAGTATTGTAATAAAGTTTCATCATTGCATTAGTATCACCTCACCAATATCCGACCTCGGATCATGTTACATTGTAGCGCGACCGAACGCACAAGGGGAATCCTCTAGTAGTGGGGATAAAATTTTCACACTATCCGTACAGACGAAAGTCGCACCATGCGAAGGAACACTCTAGAGGGATTACTCAAAACCTGAGTGACATCCTGAAATTATAGTGCAGTCGTAATCTATCGTAGATAGTGACGTCATACATTATGAATGAAACCGGTAAGAGTATTGTTTTTTTGAAAACAATGTATCTTCAAAAAGCATTTGAACATTAAATTTCCAAATTTTCAGTGTGTATTTTGTATTTTGCAGTTTGTTCACATGGTCTCTATTGAATATGGCATATTTCTTTTTTCATACAAGATCGAAGCAATGTATTATAGTAAAGTGTCAGAAATTAATTTATAAATATACACACATAACTGCTCTATACGGTTCATGCGACAGCGACTGTGTTAACGGTATAATAACCTTTAACGATATACACTAACGCATCAATTTGTTGAAATACTAGGTGGACCGTTTGTTAAACACGTTGACATGGGAGCGTGGGGTCGAGGAGAAATGTATATGTCGATCATATTGGACGTACGTAGCACTTTAGTACATACATAAATATATTATGCTAAACAAAAAGTTTTTGTCATCGCTACAAAATTGCACTCTAAGGTTTCGTTGTTATTTTGCTTTCACAACGTAATTTAGCATGTTAAAGAGTACATAAAATTAATTGAAACTTCATCTGATGAATACATTTGTTTTTACAACAATAATGTCGCTATATCCATTTAGATAAAACGCTGTGAACGTTTTATTAGTTATGCTGTTCATAACTATTTCTACTATTTATGGTATTTGTATTGTTTTCGCTGTTTACACTATTTATACTATTTAGACTTACACTTCTTACACACTGCTTGTACTGTTTACCAACTTAGGTTAAAATTTTTTTTGCCTAACCAGAAATTTTTGCCTTTTTCCTAAGTTATCCAGTAGATTTGGGCGAGAAAATGCGAGAAATCCAAGTTTCGGGTCTGCAGGATCAATGGTTCAAAAGGTATGAATGTTTAAAATTCGGCGATTTATAGTGTTTTGAGAGGTAAAAGCTTCGCCACGTTGCTGTGTATGACAGTCGCGCGTTGCTTACCGAGCGGAGCGGCTAGATGGCAGCACAAGCACACGCTGATGTTAATTACGTTGATTCCCAAGCGAAGTCGAACCAGCCCTTTCCACCATCCGACCTTTTTTCGGGAATCTATACCCGCTAAAAAACCCACGGTGATCTCCCCGAGCTAAAGAAATGGCCAGGAATCCCGATACATATCTGGACCCCGTTTCACCATATAAAATACCTCCCGGGGGAAGCGTGGTCACCCCCATTCCTAATCTACAAAGACCACGTGCAAGTCATTCGATGACGTCCCCCCTCCGGTGCCTCCCTCCCTTGCTTAGAGCAGATCCGAGGTCCCAGCTATGACGGATGGAGAAAGTCGCCCCACCACCTGACCTAACCATCAATCAACTTAGACTATACCTTCTCTTTGAAATCCTATATATGATTCTGTATACAGAGTGTTTCGTCTAAAACAGGACTTCTAAATATCTCCTCTATCTCTGATAATACAAAAAATGTTCCTAACATAATCTAAATGGTTTCAAAAGACGAATCAGATGGAAGAATCTTTTTTTATGAATTGTAATTTTTTAATCGTTTTTTCAAGGTCACTCGTGTTTTTTTACATATATACACACATTTTTTGTTGTTGTATGTTATAGCAAACTTTATTGTGCATTCATCCATGTTTAATAGCACGACCTTGAAATGGCCGTGAACTCTAAAACTTGCTAATTAATGCAGAACTTACTTTCAGCGACATTTCAGATTTCAACGGTAACAGAAATTCGACCATGAACTTGAACTTGTAAATAATCACATTTATTACTGCAATATACAGGGTGAGTCACCTAACGTTTGCACCTCAAATATCTTTGTTGTTTCTATAGATACGTAAAATATGGTAAGGACAAAGTTGAATGGTACAATGGGGCTGACACAATGCCAAAAAAATTTTGTTTTTATGTCATTTTTTTGAGATATCAAGGTCACATTGACTTTTTAAAATGGAACCACTCTTTTTTTAACACCTACAGTGACTTTAATTATTCCAATTTCCAAAAAAATTACAATTTATAAAAAACAATTCTTCCATTTGATTCGTCTTTTGAAACCATTTAGATTACATTAGAAACATTTTTTGTATTTTCAGACATAGAGGGGATATTTAGGTGTCCTGTTTTAAACGAAACACCCTGTATATTAATTATTGTTCGAGGACAGCTTGTCTCAGATCAAAGTGTACATCTCAAAGATAGCCGGTCTACATTATCGGCATTACCGCGTGCTTGTGCTTCGCTCGGTCAGTAATGCGCGACCGTCACTATACACTAACATGCGGTGCTCATAACCTATCAAAGCCACTGTAAATCAGTCAACTTTAAAGACTCATAACTTTTGAACCAGAAGGATATCCAGGATCGAAACTTGCACTTTTCGCATTTTCTCGTCCAAATCTACTGCATAACGTAGGAAAGAAGCAAAAATTTCTGGTTACACAAAAAAAAGAGCAATCTCTACTTATACTACTTATATTGTAGTACTTTATTACTAATACTCCAAATATGTACTATTTATACTGTTTGTACTAACACTATTTGTGTTACTCATACTATATGTACATATCTTCTGGCAATTATTCATAAAAATATAGTTTGCATTGCTCAAAATTTAAGCGTTGTCCGAATAGTTGGTTCAATTTTATATGCATGATTTGGAAAAAATCATCTGAACCGGACATATGAAATAGCGTCGACTACACAGAATTAATATTTGTACACCATGAACATTTTCAGTATTTGAACAACTGGTCGATTGGCTGGATCGATTGGAACCTTGCGCTGGACGAGACCGGTGGACCTAACTGGCTCAAGAATTACGTCGACTCGCCTATTATAGTAAACACGACGACCGACGAGTTCTACAAACAGCCAATGTTCTACGCTCTGAACCACTTGAGCAGATTCATAGCGAGAGGTTCGACCAGGATTTCCATCACCGATGACTTCCTAGTAAAATCCGCGGCATTTGTTACGCCCTCAAACGAGACCGTTGTCGTGCTTTTAAACAAGTAATGTTTCATCAACTGGAATCAGTTCTGCTCTGTGAAATTGACTGTACTGTTTTGTAATCGTATTTTCCATGCGTTACAGATCGGGTAATTCGAGGATCGTTGTCGTCAACGACCTGAAGAAAGGAAGGCTCTGCGTGGAAGTACCGGCACACTCTATGCACACTATTATCTATGGAAATTGAAACCGTTACCGACCATTCGACAGAAAACGTATAAAACGCTGCTTGCTTACAGTAGACGTCATATATTACAAATTGTCCATTATATATTCTGCTCACTTCCTTCGCGATTTTACATTTTATTCCTATTATCGTACCGAATTTTTATGGTTGAAGTGTCAATTATATATACGATACGACACGAGTTAATAATATTTCAAGGAAATATAAATAAGTATCGTCTTAGCATAGACCTTACACTCAAAACTGTTACCGACCATTCGATAGCAGATAGTATATGAGAGTGCTCACGCCCGGGTTTTGGCCGTGCCACTTTTGTGCTCACATCATGTTTAGCCTGGAACAGCCCTTACATCATCTTTAGCATGGAACAGAACCTACATCATCTTTAGCAGCAAACAGAACCCACTTTACTGTATGACATCTGTAGTTTCGATCAGAACTAGCTTTAACCAAAGCACCAACGAGATACTGTCAAAGAGTGCCGGCCCCTGTCCTATTCAGCGAGACGTGGAAGTGGGCGCGAGTGGGCGCGGGGATAACGTAGACCTTATAATGATCTGAAATACCACATCGCTAAAAGTTCCACCACCGACGAAAATAGTATCAAAATAGTTGCCAAAACATCGTCTGAAATATGGCAGAGAATATAACATTGAATAATAATCGATATGTGGTCTTCTGCATCGACGAAATGCCGTCGGTGGCCTTCTGTTTCTCTGATTGGAGCCAGAATATATCCAAGAGGGCGTAAGAGAACACCGAAATATTCGGGTGACACGAACTCCCATAAGGTTGGCCGTCTTGAACAGTCTCTCGACTGTGTCAATATCACCGACGAGAGCCCCTGTGCTATTCAACGATACCAGCAAGTGGACACAGAAATGTTATGGAAGAGAATAGGAATAGGAATAAAATTTATTGAAGATCAACATATTTATTAAAAGTGCAGCTATTAGCTCGATAGTATCCACTACTTGTAAGATATTAGATGTTCTTACGAATAGTGGATAATACCGATTGCCCAGGTCTAACCACGAGGAGGTTGCTGCACAAAAGCCCCAAAAGGGAGTCAGAACGGATTCAATATTCCTCCTGACTCCCTTTCTTAGAATGACGAACTTATACTAAATTACGCATATCGAGTAACTATTGCGGAGCAAAAGACGTGAATCGGAGAAGAAACCCACCGGAGAAACAAAGGCGAACCAGATCTTAAGGCTCTGATTCGAAGGTGATGCGGCGCGTATAATCCTTGCATCCCAACTCCGGCCAGAACCAGTACCCAACGTGTCCTCACCAAGAGAGATGACCACGAGAAGTGTTCAAACGATATCCCATTTCTCCAACAACTACCTGCCACCATGCAACGCAAAGCGTTGAGGTGAACTCGGATAGGATGACGACCAGAGAGGACACTGTAGCATGGCTACACGAGAGAACAGGTCTCAATGAACCAACCCTCTTAATGTATCGACGCCGAATGCCGGCACCAACGGGGCTGGTACATACAAGCAAGGTCCAACACAGCAGAAGCCTGTGTCGGAGACAAAAACTCGAGCTCAGCAAAGTGAAGTTATGACAATTATTACTCGACATATTAACAACGATGATATACAATTTGAATAACTAACGCACGACGAAACCAAATCACGCACGCAAGACGAAACTTAAAAATACATGTCAGGCTTTGTGGTCTGTCTTCTTCATTCGATGTATCCTCTTCGTTCGATGTATCCTCTTCGTTCGATGTATTCTCTTCGTTCGATGTATTCTCACGTTCGATGTAAACTCTTCGTTCGATGCATCCTCTTCGTTCGATGTATCCTCTTCGTTCGACGTGATTTAGCTGACGCAGACTAATAATTGTTAGACACAATGCATATCCTTACACAAGAGTGCGAATACGATATGAGGATGAAAGGAAAACAAAATCCTGCAGACGAGTGTGAATACAACAAGATGATGAAAGCAGAACAAAATCCTGCAGACGAGTGCGAATACAACAAGATGATGGAAGCAAAATAAAATCCCGCAGACGAGAGCGAATACAACAAGATGATGAAAGCAAAACAAAATCCCGCAGACGAGAGCGAGTACTACAAAATGAAGAGAGCAAACCATCGCCCAGCTCACGAATGCAGTCTATAGGCGACTCGGGTTGCCCCAGGGACGCGACTCCCCGTACTCAATCACGGCCCCATCCGTGAGTAAGCCCCTGAGGCACCTCCGATCGGAGGAATACCAATTTTAAATAACATGAAAATTTTCAGAAGAGGGACGTGTGAAAGTTCCAAAGTCAAGAATTTGAAATTCAGAAATCAAAATTGTCGTTTTCACTGACTGAATAGATACCTCGAAATAACGAACTGAAGGTGGGCCAAGGGTAAACGAAGAAAGAATTGATGTACCCTTGGCCGACTGCAAGCTAGCTGTCAGTACATTCATACAGAATTCAATTAAATATACATGTTATCATATTTGACAAGTCTTAAATTCTACTACAAATAGTCATCGAAAATTGTAAATGTGCAGCTATTAGCTCGATAGTATCCACTACTTGTAAGATATCAGAAGTTTTTACAAAAAGAGACCCGAGAAGGCGAATCATCACGAAGCCATATGGATTATCATCAAATGTTATATTCTCCGCCATATTTCAGACGATGTTTCGGTGTTAGTTTTTAAGGTTTCATATATTAAAAGTAAAACTCAAGAACAAAAGATTCCTGGAAATATTGTACGTAAGAAAGTATTGAAGCATAATTTTCGGAAAATTTAGAAACTTTAATTCAAATTTCATATCAGATACCTGAATTTTTAATTTAAAAATATTTCATAAATGAGCATTATTACCCTACACTTTTTTTTATACATAAATATTCCAAGAATCGACCTGTGGAAACAGATATATCTGGAAAAATGGAATAACTTTTATTTGACATATTGTTCCGAACAATAAAGGTTCGATAAAGAATTACGTGGATGAAGTAATATGTTTAAAAAAATGCACGGAATTTGACAATAAAGTTTCAGCTTCAACTTTAAAAGCAAATCGATATATTCAGTTACAATTGATTGTAGGTTTAGTAACGTCGTTATGTTTTGTTACGTTAAGTTTTGTTATGAATATTTTAAGATACATAAATTTGCAGATCTTACACACTTTGATTATCTGACTTTTCTCCATTAGACGACGCACTGTGCTACGCGGAAAACATCTGTAGAAAAATAGCGGTAGTCCTAAGTGGACGTGCCCAAAGCTTGTCCTCATATTTCGTTCCGCTTAGCCTCTTCGCAAAGAAAACATATACAACAACCGTCCCCTCGCCATCGACGAGATACTCGGTATCTCGAAGAGGGAAAGTGTAGGAACGTCTAGCAATTCGTATCGCTGACAAATATAATATAATTGTAGGAGCAGAGATAGACAAGTTTTTATTGACTTAAGAATTTCAAATAGCGAATAAGAGATTTAAAAAAATCGTTTGACACGCGTAAAATAAAATTAATTCTGGTTATCTCTATTCAACGCGCGAAGAATAATGTTTTATTCTATGAAAATTTATCGTTTTGCGTTGAATAAACTTTTCATTTTCATCTGTATCTTTATTGAACGGTTTATTCGACTTCGAATAATTTTCTGAGCCGTGTTCGAATGCTGTAGGAAGGACCGAGCACCCGAGCAGTCAAAGAATGGAACGCGCGTTACAATGTAGTATCGCCCAATGACCAAAGCAGGGATCGAATAAAACTGTGGATTCTTCTAAATCGTAGTTCTGTGTGGACTTTTTAACTTTTGCATAATTTCATTTTTGGTTTAATTTAACTTTCCACATTAATATATTGACTCTGTTGTAAAAGTTTATCTCATAGTAGTTATTTTTTCCGACTAAACAAAGTCCTAACGATATGTTGCTAGTGTAAGAATATGATCAATGCTCTTTATCAATTTCCTCGGCCTCGGTCGCCGAGGAGTGTAACATTGAAACATGATACTCTCATCTGTACACGCGCTGCCTTTGTCTACGTTCAGCTCGGTCTTTGAAAATCAAAAAAGTAGTGTCCGTCTACCATAGTTGGCCATTAATGGATTCAAATTTTAACCAAGATTGATTGATTAATGTGAACGATTAAAAAAGTTTTCATTGATGAAGTTCATCGTCGATCGTTGATTAAAAAAAGAAATCATCGAAAAATCGGAGACTGATTTAATTAATTGTTGAAGTTAATCGCCACACGGTGTATCCATAAATTGTAATAAAAAGGGAGAGAGAGACAGAGAGCGGAGATTGAGATTCGACAGATTATCTCAACGAAAACTCGGTTTACATTTTTTTCAGTATGCATACAGTTTTGAGTTCGTATTTCATTTCGAAATTTCAGCTGTTAATCATTAATCAATTATCCGATTGACAATTGAAAAGAATGTAACCGTTAACTGCAATTAACGTCTAAAGTAGGAATTTAATTGTTAATTGCGATTAACGATTGAAGTAGGAATTTATTCGTCAATCGTCAAACATAGAGAAGGACAGAATGAAATACGGATCGCGTGGCCGAAGCGTGTCGCCGTCGCTGGCACAGTTTAAAGGCTCGCGAGTTCTCACAATGTAATGGCAATGATAGAATTGTTTATTTTTAATTATGTTTTTATGGAACTTTCACTACCTTATTTCTGGAATTTTTTCTGATTAAAATGACTCCAAACACGATATAATTTCAATTGTGTTTAGTGGTTTAATCGACGATGAAAGTTTCGATCGCAAGTAAGGACAGCGTATGGGAAAGAAAGAGACGCGAACAGTCGCCGTCGCCGGCACAGTTCAAAGGCGCGCCGTGTTCGCTGTCCTTCCTTGCGATCCGGGACAGTCCGCGTACAGACCGGTTACCCTTTTTAAAATCAGACCAAACAACGTGCCTTTGTTTAACGATTAGAAGCATTGATTTACTGAATGACGTGTAAAACAGATTTTATGAAAATTGCAAATGGTAGGAATTACATGAAAAAATAAGACTTTTTAAAAATTTTTTATTTCAATCCGCAATGAAAATTGAAAATATGTGTTTTTACATCTACGTTAATGATACACGTACTGAAAATTTCATCAAAATCGGTTGACGCACAAGAAAACAACACGCATTGAAAGTAGGGATTGGAAATTGTTATGAAAACCGAGATGATGTTATGTATAACTGTATATCGGTCACGGTTCCGGTTTCGGTTCTGTCATTTTTAATTCCGTATTGTGTTCAGCCTGATATATTTATTATTTAAGTAGTTATTTATTATTATGTATGATGTAAACAATTTTTTAAATAAATAAATTTTTATAATTTGTTTCTATATTCGCTATTTCAATTATTTCAATAATTTATTCTTAAAATAATTGTTTAAATAAATAAATGTTTATAATTCGTTGGTATATTCATTATTTCAATAATAATTTTTTATTAACAAATTTTTATACATTATACAAATTTATTTATTTAAACAATTATTTTAACAATACATTAGTATTGAAATAATAATATAAATAATGAATATAGAAACTGTTGGTTTTCTGGGAAGCGGGATATTAAAATAAAGAAAACGTTTGTGAAATTCACTCTTGCAATCGTTCTCTAACCCTCTTCTGATACGACTGACTACCGGACTGCAACCCAGACAAAAGTGCAACGCTAGTCGGGCTGACGGCCCTTAGCTATATCTGCATCTATAACAAATGGCCTTCGGATCTAAGAGGCTCGGCCTTGAAAACAAACATTTGACCCTCGGTATCTCCATACTTGAATACTACAGAACAGATGTGACGCGGTATTAATTTTTGCCCTTATATCAATAGAAACAAATTATTAAAAAAATTCAAATTTTTTACATTTACGTTTACGAATCATTATTTTATAAATATCGCTATAATTTCCAAGTTAATTTCAAATTCCAATACTTTTTTAGAATATTACGTGATAACTACTTTCATTTTTCCTACATCTATAATGAAATTATACAATAAAAAGTAATCTTTTTTCTAAGAATTACAGAATGGGTAATGTCAGCATTCTACATTTATTTATTACCTGCGGTACTAAATCTATTTACCTACGTTACTGCACCGACGAGATACTGTTATCTCGTCGGTGGTGGAACTTTTAGCGATGTGGTCTTTCAGATCACTGTAAATTCCACCGTTATCCCCGCGCCCATTCCGCCCACTTACCGTCCCGCGGGTTAGCACGGGGGCTGGCAGTCTTTAACAGTATCTCGTCGGTGCTCCAGCCAGCATAAATCCTAGAGGGCGTAAGAAAACACCGAATTGTTCGAGTGACACGAACTCCCATAAGGCTGGCAGTCTTTAACAGTATCTCGTCGGTGCTCTTAGCAGAGAGGATAGGAGAGTGCTCACGCCCGGGTTTTCGATGCCACCGGTATAGTGCTGCCCCTACAAAGAATCCTAGCCTGGATCAGATCCCACACCCACGGTAGAGCGGATTTTCCCCTCCCACTTTTAACCTGGATCAGATCCCACACCCACGTAGAGCGGATTTCCCCCTCGGATTTTAAGATTTTAGATTAGATTAGACTAGTAAAGGTTCTGTTTCATGCTAAAACATACTGCTGGATGGTGTAGTCTCTGTTTCGTGGGAAAAGTGGCTCTACCGTGGGTGTGGGATCTGTTCTGTGCTAAGCGTGAACGTGCCAAAATGTGGTGGCAACTTATACCCGGGCGTGAGCGTTCTCCTATCCTCTCTGGTAGATAATAACGAATATTACTAGAAACATCTAGATATATTGTTACCTTCTTGACAGTGCTCCTGCCATATTTTTCAGTTGATAACAGTACATATTTACTCTTGGAGACTGTAAATTGTTGCTTTCTCTAGAGTTTTATAACACTTTTACATTAATACCATTGCCTCTGCATATAAAATATATGAAATTTGAAGATGGTGTTTTATGTATACATAGTATTCAACTTTTAAAAATGGTCATAGATCATTTTTAGTTTATATCATATAAAATAATATAAAAACATTTTCTGTTCTAATTATGGGAGTAAACCAGTTGATAATATTTATAGTGCGGTTAACGAAAGTCAATTTTTGTTACAATTAAAACTAATTTTTTTAATTCGTTGCGCATCCATCTGTTCATAAATACGGGACAACAGCAGTGAGCAGCTGGCAACCGCAATAATGTCTGTCGTAGACAAAATTATGCATTATCAGCGAAATATTGAAAAATGCGATGACAATGGAGATAGAGTATGTATTGCGACACTAATTTTCATGACTTTCAAATTTCTAGCGATGCTTAAAATAATACAATTATACTTTTGTCGTTTGAGGATAACCTCACAATGCTCAATGTAATCGCAATTGTTAAGTCAGATATAGTATTATTAGAAATTTAATGCGTATACAGTTTTAAAACATTATCAAATATATTTGACTGTATTTGTCAAGTAAGATTCAGACAAATAATTGTTCATGCTTTAAATTTGTTGCATATTTTATTTTTACATTTTTGTCTTAATGCTTAGTATGTCAGTTGAATGTATGTACACTACTGTTGAATGAATATCGTGTATCAATGTAAATATATTGCTTTCTTTATTATATTACAGATGCTACATTGTATTTCGAAACTATCCAATTTGCCGGTTACTGTGCAACATCTTCAGGAAACTGGCGTCGGCCGAACAGTAAACGCATTGAGGAAATACGAGAACGGAGTAGGAGATGCGGCTAAAGCACTTGTTGCAAAGTGGAAGACAATGGTAGCTAGCGAAGAAACTAGTGAAGGAGAAGACGAGGATGAAGCGTGTGTTCCAGATGCACCTGAAAGTTATAGTGACAGTCATGAATCTCCGCAATCTGATGAAAATTGCATAAAGTACGAAGGAATTATCATTTCTTACTGTATCATCCATATTTTATTAACATTACAAATACTTTTTATTTCGAAATATGTTATAAATAATTTACTACTAAATAAAGTACAAAGGAATTATCATTTATTATTGTATTATTCATATTTTATTAACATTGCAAATAATTTTTATTTCGAAATATGTTATAAATAATTTACTACTAAGAAACTAATATCCATATTAAAATAAGAATTACTTCTATAATAATTAAAATTCCATGCATATAATAATTTTTCAGACATGGAAGCGAAGAAAGTGGAAAGCATTTACATAGCCATAAAATAGAAAAGAATGAAACGTTAAATACATCTCATAACAAACATATATCTAAACAAGAATCAAAATCGAAATCAGACAGAATTCACTCAAAACGCAATAGCGATGCTAGTAAAAGTTCTAGTAGTGAATCGGAGAAGCAAAAAAAAGTGTGACAAAGATAAACGCAGTCATAAACATCAGTCTAGAATTGTGAAGGAACCTCTAAAAGATTATAAAAGTGCCTCTAAGAAAAACATGGAAAAATATTCTAGTAAATCTTCTGACAGTAATAGTTTGGATAAAGGTAACGAAGAAAATTATAGGAAACGGAAAAGTGAAAGTTCCAATAATTTAAAGAAGGACAGCAAGCGAAGAAAAAATTCAGAAAGTGAAAACGATGATGGTAAACTTTATGTATCATCTACTTCAGAAAAACATAATAGTACTAGCACATCTAGTACAATTAAAATAAAAGAAGAGCCTAAGGATAAAGATGGTATAAATAAAAATGAGAATAAGTACGAGAAGAAAGATTCGCAAGAAAAATTAAAGGGAAGCACCAGTAAACATAGAAGCGATTCAACTAATACAAAGTTGAAAGATAACGGAGAGAAAAGTAAATACAAAAGTGAAAATCAAACAAGTCATAATAAAGATGAGTCGAAAAAAGTTGATGGTCATCATTCCAATAAAGACTGTTCAGAGTCAAAGCATCGTAATAGTTCCTCTAGTGATAAGCATTGTGATAAAAGTAAAGATAGAAGTAAAAGGAAGGATCACAAAGAAGAAAAAAGTAAACATGACAGCAAAAGTAAGGATTCAAAGCATGCCAAGCATGGGTCGAAAGAACCTAAAGAAGCTAAAATTAAGCAAGAAATGAATGGGGATGAAGGAATAGATTGTAATTCGGGTTAGTTTATAAATACATAAACCTTATTTTGATGATAATGATCAATATATGTAATTATTTGTTTTTTCCATTTAAACAAATGTTAAATAAATTTCGTTTAGTGTATGGTTATATGGTTACAATAACTTTTTCAAATAAAATTTTAGCTTATTTTTGTACAAACGTAATGTCTTAATACAATAATTCCTTATATGTAGTTAGAATATTTCGGTGTGTCTTAATAATATATCTTAATAATATAATAATTAATACTTTCTGTTTTTACATCTAGGTGCTAGTTTTGCTGAGGCACTTGGTATGTGCACAATGACTCAGCCATCTAGGAAGCGTGTTAACAATTCTGCAAGCACAAGTTCTACGAAGACAATAAAAGTGGAACCATCAACTACGCCTTCTAAGAAACCAGTACCAGTACCAGTACCAGTACCAGTACCAAAAAATGAATCGCCGAACAGTGATCCTCTACAAGTAATATAACTATATAGCTATTATATTATTTTGTTATAAGAAAATTAAACACAATTAATAATATCATAAAAATTTGAATACTTAAAAAATACCTTCTATTACAGCCGCCCTCTCTTTTATTATCAAATGTGAAACTAGAACCTTTAAGTGTAGATTTGGCATCTACACTGCCTGAAATTAGTCCGAATTATAAACCACTGCCATATGTTAATCCTGTTAATCGTAAAGAGGAAGATAAATCACTTACAGATGTGATATATGTTAAAAATCAAAGGTAATGTTTCAATAATCTGAATAATGTGTATACGACATAACATGTTAATTTCAAATTGTAGGACAAAAGTATATTCAGGAAATAAATCCGGCTATGCGTCTGTACCAACTCTATTTGAAATATGCACACAAATACTAATAGAAAATATCGATGGTAAGTAACGTACTTACAAATCTAAAGATATAGAAACAGTTTTTTAAATTTGTTTACGTTTCAGCTTATATATAAAATATAAATTATGTGGGAATTAATTCGGCTAGTTATGTACCAGCATTTATTGACGAATAATTTTACAACGGACGAACACTTTTACACGATACGATGACTAACATTTATTTTACCACGACGGCAAATGATATATAACGACTAACGACTACTTTACAATGCTCCTCGACTACTATTGCAACGGCTTTTCGACTTGACTCGACTACGACTTTCGAAATCTGTATATCGTCGCCTGCTTCTTCTGTTTTATATGGCCCGGCTCCTTTGTCTCATATCCGGGCCAGCGGCCACTTGCCCTAGGTGCGATTCGTCCTCGCGTTTTTCCGAGCGATCGACAAAACATCACACTTCTTATGTGCTGTTTTGCCGCACGCTCAGCTGCCCCGCGAGATGCCACGCGAAGGTGATGTGCGGGGCAATGCTCGGTACAATTAAACATTTAATCGGTTTCGCATCCACGCAGTTCGCTCTTCCTCTCTTACACACACGCACACATGTATCCATCTGACAAATATTAGTATACAACAGATTTTATGCATTTATGACAAAAATTAATAGGTGTAATTTCAAACCGTGAAAACCTTCGAAGAAGACAAAAAAAACACCCATTTATCGTACTTTGTCTAAAATGAATTCTGATCAGTAGACACCAGATTTTATGCATTTATGACAACAATGAGCAGGCGTAATTTAAAACAGTAAATTCATTGGGAGAATTAAAAACACTCTTATATTATTTTCAACCTATTAATCGTAGCAACAAAGAAAATCAAGTCCCTTACCAGCTTTAAAACAACTTTTTTGGAATATCCGACTTTAGCTTCAATACTGACATAAATACGTTTTATTATAAATTGTCGATATCGTGATTTTTAAATCATGCACAAAACAGTTAAGCAATATAGAATTTTGTTGTCTACTTACACACAAAGACTGTCACAACATAAAATAAATTGTAAGTCGAAGACGAGCTTATGCAGAGTATATTTATATGAACTTTTTTAGTAATTTTAATGTTCTGCTGTGGTTGCCCAAAAAGTTAGTGCTATTTCAATGTATAGAATTGTGACATAAATATTATAATTCATATTTTATTATACGATTAATTACAGTTTCACACACAATTAACGTTTACAATTTTGTTTCGCGTTGTTTTCTTCACTCAGTAACTTGAGTACATGATTTTTGAGGATACAATTTTTTAACCGAGAAAGTTTAAAAGAAATGCACTTTATACGTGTTTACAAAATTTTATTTGTATTTTGTTGAAAATATCAAACAAAGCGTTTCAATAACGTGTAGGAAACTTACTTTCTTAATTACTGTGAATTCCTGAGCTCAAGATTATATAAAGGCCATCGTATAGTAGGTCGCTGAATTCGTTTTTTCATCAATTATATCAATATGAAGTTAAAAATACATAGTGCTATTTAAAAAAAGGCAAGGTGACTTCAGTTTTTTATTGAATGAAAAATTTTCTCTGAATTTTTATTATTGCTCTTTATTCACATCAAAATACTGAATAACTTTTATTCGAAACATTTTTTTATCAGACTGGTCTAATGCCTCAATAATCGATGCAACCGTTAGGATGAACATGCTGTATATATATAACTTGTATAGATAATTCGCATCAAACATTTCTGTAGAACTGTATGCCTGTTGGGTGAAACAACTTTTATTTCTTAGATAAAATAATAATCAAACACCACACTGTACGTGACACAAACTTTTTGGAAAACTGAATGCAGAAACTGTTAAACATATTTTTGATTTTAAATACTACATAGTATCCTGGAAATTGTGTCATATAATAAGATGTTTAACACTTTTTTTGTTGTTATGTGTAGCACTTGAATTTACTGGCGGAGTGCCTTTTGACATCATAAAACCTGTCTTAGAACGTGCCACAGCAGACCAGTTATTTATGTTAGAACATTATAATCCCTACCTAATTGAAGATACTGATCGTTTGTGGGAGTTTCATTGTAATCGTCAATTTAGAAACAAACAAAGGGAAGAAATGGAAACGTGGCGTGAGATGTACATGGTAAAGAATTTTCAATGTTTCTTGTACTTATTCGAATTGTAATATAAATGTTTATCTTATAAAACCTTTACATAGTAATAGTATGTAATTTGTATTATAAACATTTTATGTTAATTATGAAATCTTTTTTTTGCTATATTAGCGCTGTTTAGACGAAAGAGAAGCAAAGCTGAAGACGCTTACAGCTAATATAAAACAATCAATCGACAAATCTGTCCCTGTAAGATCTACAAAGCTTGCATATGTAGATAATGTTGTTAAGCCGCCTAGGAATGTTCTGAAAAAACAAGCTAAATATGGGACTGCAAATTCTCTACCTAGCTCTACATCTAGTTTAAAAAACAAATTAATTAGCGGCGGTGGTCCTACAGCTGCAACAAATATTTCTGTTCCACCACCACCCATGGCTCGTGTTAAAACACGTAAGTATTTTTGATGTGATAAATTCTAAGAATTCAAATATTCATTCAATATTTTCTATACACGTCCACCCCTTTTAAAATGGAGGGTGTAGTTTTTGGAAAATTTGAAAAAACATAAGTATGTACATATGTATGTCTATTGAAATTCTCGACCAAATAGTGATATCTTTAATGTTTGGTATTGGTCGGTTTTTCAAATCGAACATTATACCTTCTAGTGCAGATTTACTAAAAATACTTCTATTGACATTAAAACAGCCAAAGAAAGATTCAAATCTCAAAGTGGTATGGTACTGTCACCTCTTTGAGCTGTGCGTTACTGTTCATATTTCCTGCTTCACTTTCTATCTCTGTTTTGTATGTTCAAAGTTTCTTTTTATTTTCATTTTGTGTTCACGGTATTAAAAGGGCACACTGAATTAATTTACATAGGGCTAGAGCTATTAATTAATAGTTCACAAATTTATGAGATACCCAGATAAATATTTGTATACATGCCTGACATCCACATAGACAAAAATGACATGGTACATAATATGAGTATCTCATTAAGTAGATACCCAAATATTTTATAGTTACTGTTAGTTCAACAGGTTAGGAAAGATTATTGACACTAATCGTATCAGTTTATTGTATAAGTATATAGTATTCGTTGTATGAAAATTACAAGATTGAACTTATTTAAATTTCTCGTAATTTTTATAACAATATGTGTTAAAATGAAGAAATTTATTCAATAATTTCGAATGAAAGCATCTCTATGTAATGTTAATAATTAAAAAGTAAAAAATGTGAAACCTATCATTTCACCGGTCATAGCACGGTTAGTGTTAACAATGAAAATCGAACATAGTCATCACAATATATTCAGATGAATTTTATTTGATTTTATTTAAATTCTATTATGAATAGTTATTGTTTTACAATGAGTACGAAAATTTCATGCAAAACTCATACTGCGATAAATAAAATTTTTATTAATGGTATAAAAATTGTGAATAGCGAGCATACTATAATACAATAATGCAATAGAAAATAATATATATGTTAAATATTATCCTGATAAAGGCGGTGGTGCTTCAAATTTCGAAGTGATCATTTATTGTATATTTCTATCGACAATAGCAAACTCTCCACTATTTTATGTGATAGGGTAAGAGAATAATTTTTGTTTACCCGAGTATCTTAGATGTTCAGTTGAAATCGTTAATTCTACATGGGCATTATTTAATTGACACATCCAAAAAATAATTTTAAATACATACACTTGTAAACATATTAATATATTTTCGAAAATTTTGTTGTAACATGTATATTCTCACATTATGCATCTGGACAAATAATATGGATACAAAGGTGTTATTTTTAGTTTCCCTTCGATAATAAATATACAGGGCGAGTTTCGTAACATGACGACTAACTTGTAAATTATTTGTAGTGCAACAAAATTTTTCAAACAAATGGTTTCCAGGAGCACATGCTGTGCTGTAATCTAATTTTTGTTACTTTGCTTTTTTATCGTGATATGAGGGTCACCTTCCGTTTCTTAGATGAAATGCCTAATATTTTTTCTCGAATTCGGATAAAGCACCAAATTCTGTGTGAAAAGGTATTATATCATATAAGGCTTAAAATTAATAATTCCTAAAATATTTGTGATACATATTTTATTTCAAACGGCATCGAAGTGTTGTTCATTTCGAAGTGTGTTTCGTTGATGGGTCGTGTTAAACTTCATTTTTTCATATCTAAATACTGAGATAAGTTTGAAAATATCTCAGTAATTTTTTATTTTAAGCCTTATTTGATACAATATTTTTTACGCAGAATTTGGTGCTTTCTCCAAATTCGAGACCAAAAAATTTGACATTCTCGATGAAAAAGCAAAGTAACAAATAACATATTACAGCACTGTATGCCCCCTTAGAAACCATGCAACATTTGTTTCAAAAGTTTTGTTGTACAGCAAATAAATTACGAGTTATTAGAAGTCATTGTGATACTAGACTTACTTAGTATAATTACATTCTCAATTACTGACCCTTTTTAGTTATATTTATGATGTATTTTAATCTCAATTTTTTTTTATATGACGTTCTGGTAATTATATTGTTCTGTAATTTTAATGATCCTCTGAATTATTAGTATTGGTATTTTTAAGGCAGAGGAGAACATTTTCAAAGAAAATATTTCAAACAAAAATTGTCACTTTCTGGGTTAAAATCTAAATTCATATTAAAAATTACAATGTTCCATTTGAGAGACTATTATGAATTATGATTCTGTCCATTTTAATGGGGGATAGGCAGGTGGTCTGTGTACAATATTTCAATACACGTGTTGTTATTGTGCTATATACTAATTATACACTTTTAAACTATAAATGTGTATTGAACATTATTCAATATGACAAAGTTATAAAGTTTGCAAATGGAGAAGTATATTTCTACTAAATATTTTTATTCGTTTCATTAGCGTCCAGCACTATGAAGAAAACAAAAGCACCTCTGATGGCGAAAGCTCTACAATTAATAAAAGGACGTTACAAGCGGTAGTTCATACAATTTTTTAAAAAGTTAATTACTTAATTAAATTATGCATCACTTTATAATGCATCTTGCGTTTATATAAATGTATTATAATAACATCAGTCATATCAGTTTGTATTCTTGGTTATTTTATCAATTAACAAAAGAGTGTATCCAGAACAAAAATATATTAAAGAATACACTTATTATAGGCATTTTAACCCCTTGCATTACAATATCGTATCTGACTTGTGATGGAGATTCTAAACAGATACCGTTGAAAATGTATGTTAATAATTTCCTTTAAACAGAAATAAAATATTAATATTCTCCTTTTTTAGAAAATTATGATTTACAAAAAAAGTTCTAATAACTGAAACCGTATAATAAATCGTAGGGCAAGGGATTAAGAGTTTTCCAATCTGATCGTGTAATGACAGTATATATATAGATATGAGAATAACTGTACAGCGCTTTTAAATCTTTCTATTATACAAAATAGTTTGAGAGAGAGAGAGAGAGAGGGAGAGAGAGAGAGAGAGAGAGGGAGAGGGAGATGTGGGGATCGATCGGGGATGGGGGGCGAAGGGAACAGGGGTCGGAGCCCCCTAGTTTATTATAAAAATCTATTACAATCAGGTACATTAATTGTACGGGAATGGAAGCCAAAGTTTTCTGATGATTGAAGGGTATGGAGGATGAACGTGTTTGTTAAAGATACGATGCATTGAATAAATTCTGTTTAAAGGTACTTTGTAACATGTACTTTTGATTGTTCCAAAATTTTTTAATTCTGTGATAGAACAAACCGAAGTAAGGGGAATTATAAAAGAATTCCTCGTACCACCTTTAGTTATAATAGTAACTCAATCTTTACAAAATGGTTTAATAATATCTTCATTCTCTAAATTTTTTTAGTTTATACAAAGATTCGAAGAATTTCTTAAAAAATACGAACAATTATTTTATGATCTATTAAAAGAAGGCATCATAAATTTAATAATTTGAATGCACAAACAAAGAACATACTTAAAATATGGCAGACTATAAAATCAACTTGTTCACTGTGCTCCAATTTATTTTGTTCATTAATATCCATCAACATAAAAAGTATCTATTCGTGCGTAATTTAAAGTTATGTGTATGCTAACTATGCCTCATGTATTGCCGTGTGTTCCGTTAATTTTATAACATTACAATTGTAAATATTTTTTTATTGACATATATAAAAAAGTGAGCATAAAAGAATAAACGTACTATAGGCAGGAAATAATAAATGTAAACCATTCTTGATATTGAGCATGACAGACCTACGTAAAGTTGGAGTGTATTAATGAAGCATGCAATATATGTATTACATATACAATGTATGTAATAAGTATAATGGATTTTTATTTCCCAATTGTAATAAACAATTGATCAACTAGAACTAATAACATTTAGAAAATTACATTTAAATTATTTTAGTAACTAGACATAAGCTGCATTCAAAGCGTTTTGAAATGATTACTCAGAAATGTGGCAGATCAGAGAATTCGAGATCACAAAATTGTTTAAAAATACAGGTAGACATAGATGAAAATAGAAATAAAATTAATCAATGCATATTAATATTTTTGTAAAATTTTCTTTGATTAGAAGGTCATAATTAAACGATTGTGTGGAATTAATTTAATTTTTATTCGTGATATACATTACTTGAGCGAGCATTCTAATGGAACATATGTATGTAATTAATTTAGAACGTTGATCTTTCACATATTCCGTATTGGAAATAAGTTACCTGTCAACTTTAATTATCATGCATATATGAATTAACACGCTGACTGCCAAACGAAACTTTTGTGTAACTCTTAGTACGATTACCAGCATTCATGAGAAAGTTTTTATTGCATACCACATGTACTATTGGCGGTTGTATGTTTGTTTCCGTTTTTCCTTTCAATCACTACTCGTTGCCAATTATGATAAGAACAACGCTGTGTTGAGTGAAACACATTCAAAATGAATATTCTAAGACATAGATTTATTGACAGTATCGAATAATATTATTATGCAAAAGTAAATCATTTTAAGATGCATCCCAATTATAATTCTTTAATTCGAAGGTGACATGAAGTCTTATATTTTGAAATGTATATTACAGGAATAAGCAATATTGTTTAGTATTATGTAAGAAGATAACTTGTGTCGTTTGGAATATTTAAGTATAATTTTAGATGTTATGAATTTCGACTTTATCGAAACGAACTCAAAGATCTGTAATTACAATGTTCTAATCCAGACCTTCATTGAAGATATTGTCAACGCTAGAAAGTTAGGATCATCATGGGTTAAATCAGAATATTAGGAATGTTAATGTCTAGACAGCGGGTTTTATGTAGTTATGACAAAAATGAGTAGATGTAATTCGAAACAATGAAAACATTAGAAGAATTTAAAAATACTTTTATATTATTTTCGATCTATTAAACATACCACGAAAGAAAATAAATTTTTATTTCATTCCAGTTAATTGCAAATCATGTAGAAAATTTTTATTTTGCATAAAGCTCCGCTGTCTATTAATGTCACACAATACTTATGGTACCATATAGATTATAGATCATTGTATTCAATTTTATTTCGACTTCTTCTGTACGACTATATAGACCGAGATATCATTGCAAATTTTTCCTTCCACACTTTTTTCTATTTTTAATAATAATAACCCCCATATTCACCGAAATATTTAGAAATGACCACCAATGGTACATGTTTCAGTCAACATGTTATATGATTGTTCGAAATCTGTTTTGGTCAGGATAGTATGTCTGAGAAATACTATAAGATTATTCTAGTTTAATAAATCAATCGAATTGTGTATATTTGATGCTGGCATATATAGCAAAATTGTAATTCTTAAATTACTGTATACCCATAATAATGTACATACATACACAATATGTCATAGTGATATTAATTTTGTTTCGTACAATGCTGTCTTATTTATGGTATAATCATAGATTTATAGATATTAAATTTTAAAAATTCCATATTACAAATGGAACACGTATGGTTCCCTGATCTATTTAATACAAAATTGAATTTGGATACATTCTTAGAAGATAAAACAATTAAAAATGATAAACAAAGTATCACAAATAGTTTTATATCTGTTGTATGTAATAAACTGTGGATGTTGATGCAACCACCCTATTTCGGTCATTAATTTATAATTTTAAAAATTAGGCAGCATTTTATTTTTTGTATGAAATGTTTTATTGTGTTCATAATATACAGAATATTAGTTGTTAAAATGATTATTGTACTGTGCTTTACCAGCTGCTAGATGCAGTAAGCGCATTAACATCTGCAGTCTAGTAATAAGATAACAGCGAAAGAAACATAAGCATAATGTAATTAAAAAAAAATTAAAAAAGCAAGTGAAAACAAGACAATTGGATATCACTGTATATTAGTTTCTGCGGAAAAAACCTGTTTACGATTTTATGAATTTACTTTATAATCAGAAAAAGTATGTTACTGATGCACGTAAGGTTAAAGAATAATTACATATTGAAATAATTTCATATACATAGTTGTACTGAAAGTGATATATTTAATCGTATTTATAATATTTAAATTTACTGATCTTTTTAGTAATAATTTAAGGTTAACAAAAATGTATTTCTGTAAAAGTAATATACTATGTACAGCGAATCACAGTAATATGTCTTTGGACGCTTTTAAAAAGAACGAAAACATTTTAAATATTGGATCATTCGATTTGGATTTTTTGAGAAATTAGAACAATTAGTTTACTACATGATGTGAAAATTTTTGAAAAAATTGCGATTGGTCGGAATTACAAAGAAAATATTAAAAGTTGTAAAAAACAACTTTTTTATGTGGGCCATATTGAAAATTTCAACAAAACCGGCCATCGTTGCAATGAGCTACAAATGTTTAAAAAAGGTAAAAATTGCAGTTTTTCATGATTTTCGGTGTATAAGTGTAATAAATATAAGGATCTTTACATCTTTCAACGTCTGTCGTTTTATCCTGCATGAACCGATTTTTATTAAACTTTCAGAATATGTATAATCAAGACAGATCTACAAAACGTACTTTTTAAATATTTAATATGGTTCCACATAAAAAAGTTGTAAAAAAAACTTAATATTTTCTCTGTAATTCCGACCTATTTTTAAAAAATTACAAAATTACAATTTTAACAAAATTTTTTCACTTCAAGTAGTAAACTAATTGTTCCAATTTCTCAAAAAATCCAAATCGTATGGTGCAATATTTACAAAGTTTTCGTCCTTTTAAAATCCTTTTGAATATTACCGAAATTCACTGTAGGTCAATGTGAAAATCCCTGCAAATTACCATCTCCTCAATTCATATTATTTCTATTTTAAAAGTATTTACATTCATTCTCTTCCAAGAGGTCATATTGATTTTTGTACCTGCTCCATTTTCATATATATGATTTTTTTCTGTACAATAAAATTAATAAATTACATATGATATACCTATATATTCTACCTTAATTACATTAAGTAGGCCCATTTAGACAATCTGATTGAAAAATCGATGTATAATACATATATGTATGACCAGATTGAGACCCTGTTTTCTTTCTCATCTCCACAGCGTGTTTACAAAAAAAGTAAACAGACACGGCGCGTGCAAGAATACGGAAAATTAAATACAGTATTAGCAATAGCTTATGGCGAATATCTCGAAAACTAAAAGCGACCATCCAACATGTGAAAAGGAAAAAGTTGTTCAAAATGTCGAAATCTATAACATATTTAATTTTCATCAAAATCGGAAAGGAGTGCCTCTTTCTAAATAATTACCAAAACTTCTTTTGTTTATATCTTTTTACTAAAAAACGAGCGACGGCTAAAACCTCTTGGAGGTTGCTTAGAAAGGCGACCTTGATAACATATGTCAATACAGTATATTGTTTTAGCCTTTATTACTTAAAATAACTGCTATATTTTGAAAACTTTTTTGTTTATAACTTTTTAACAACAAACGGGCGATGGCTAAAACCTTCTCAAGGTCACTCAGAATGTTGTCCTTGACAACATATGTTAAGGTCAACGTCATCGGAGCTGCCTCCCCTAAACGTAATATTTACTGAAAGAATTATTCTAAATACATGTAAAATAAGTTATTGAAAACTTCATACACTTATTTTTAGATAATTGATTAACGATCATAAAAATACACTTATAATCCGATTTATACAATAAAATATATTTGGTTATCTTTTTAGTCTTTTTGCAATCAAAAAGATGACAATGCATATACTAGCTAGCACATGTAATAAAATTGTTCTAAAATATCTTTCATTATAAACATATTGTTATAAATTAACAATTTTTTTCTTCAGTTTAGAAACAATTATAAATACATTATTCTTATAATTATTACTATTACAAATACAATTGTAAAATTCTTTTAGGAAAGGCATGCAATTCGGAATGATGTGGGTTATCCATTCCAATCGAAAAGCACGTGAGCGATCATTAAGTACATAGTTATTGTTATTGTACTGGTTAACATAACTGGAAAGCCTACTCTGAAAGAAAAAGATAAAAATTATTTGTTAATATTATTAATTCGGAGAGTAAATTAGTAGGCTTATGTAAAAGCTTCATATGCAATTTATTATTAAAAACCCTAAATTTCTACATTTATATCTTCATAATTTTTTTTTTAAACTATTGAAATAACAGTTGCAGGATACACAAAGAAAATTTTGAATGTAATTTACGTTAAATAGAGAGTAGCTATGATAATAAAAAAGTAATTTAGATATTTAAATGTTATGAAGAAAAGTTGAATTGACTTTCTATACAGATAAAAATAAGACAATATTTTTTGTTTTGTAATAAATAAATAAATACATTTACAGCGTGTACCAAATAAAATGTTACAAGCTGTTTTTTCTCATCGACTTCATCTTTTTGTAAGTAAATGGTTAAGGGAGGCTGACATTTTAGTACCTATTATATTTTTTGAGGTAATTTTTTGGGGGGCGGGGGAGGGGAAGGGGAAACTCCAACATTCTTTTAAAGGGAAAGTAGTATGGATTTTTTTTTATTGTGATATCTCTAATTAAATTTAATAATATTTCGTTGAACCATTTTTTATTCTACAAAGTTGCAGAGTTTACTTAGTGGTTTAATTGACGATATGTAGTGTGTCTTATACTATATATATATCGTCAATAATAATAATATATCGTCTTATACTATAGATATATCGTCAATTGTACCACTAAGTAAACTATTCAGTTTAATGAGAGGTACAGTGAAGTCTTGATCTAAGTCGCACGGAGCTGTACGATCTTAGTCAGTTTGGTCTAATTTTGAAAAAGTTATTCGTTTTCTGAGTATGTCGAAATACTTTCTCTCACCCATTGTAACTTCTAGTACTGAATAATATTATTTAACCAACATAATGTAGACTGTAAAGTTAAGTGTCAAGTGAAGTTTTTAACTTTACAGTTAAAAAGTGTAAAAAACTTACTTGAAGAATTGCATAAACGTAAATTTGTATCCATGTTGCTCAGCAACTCCTACGCAAACTACGTTCGAGCTCGCTCCAATCAGAGTTCCATTTCCTGCAAATATTAATCCGTTCAACCACATAATAACATCAATATTGATATCCGTTAAATTTCAACGATTTAACGTATCTGCTGCTTATAAGAATCGTGTAATATCACTAAATAGATCACAAATTGTCAAATGAAGTAACAACAATCCTCGGGGTGCTGTAGAAAAGTTTTTCAAAAAATTTTCTTCAAGAGTAAATAAGGGCCACTCTAATGTGCATAATATAGTATCTAATGTTTTTATTGAGAATAATAATTTGATTTTGTACAATTCAATATGTAGACATGTAGATATGTATTAGATATTGACGGCAGAAGTCTTATTTAATAGAAAATCGATTTTTTCTTGAATGAGAGCCTAGTATATGCAGAAATAACAAATCAGTATTTCTATGTTGTGTATACACATATTTTCACCATTCGATATTAATAATAAGATTACCGGTTTGCGCTACGTAAGTAAGTACTTATAGTACTAAACCACAGGGGCGGGCGAGAACCCGAAATATCGGGACGGGAAAACGAAATTATTTCGGGATCGGGATGGGTACTCGAAAATTTCGAGATTCTTGAATTTGTCGGCATTCCCGAAAAAGTATGGATTCTCGAAATAAATTATTCTTTATATATTTGTGAATATATATTATATATTTAATATGATATAAACATTATATTAATTATTATATATTATACTGTAATATATTAATCTTATACAAAATTCTTTTCATTGAAAGAATGTTGTCCATCACGAATTTTATTCAAGAGTGTCTGTTACGTATTCGCTACACCCCTTCCTTATATATATACATTATTATTATTATATATTCTTCTTCGTTATGATTATTATTATATGTATATTCCTCCCGTTTTCATGATTATTATATACTCGTTTCTGTGTCATTAATGTTATACGTATAATCCTTCGTTATCACTATTATTATGTATTCCTTTCTCATCATAATTATTATTGTAATCATAAGCTAACCGATTTCATTGTATTTTAAACGCTATTGCGCGCGGCCAGCGACGAGAGAAGGACCTCGATCGATCCCAGGACCTTTTTCCCCACCCACGCTACGACCATTTTTCTACCCCTCCCTTCTACCCCTCAAGCTTTCCTCAAGAACCCTGCCAGCGACCTCGTCACTCTTGAAAAACCAACCGAACCTTTCGCTAATAAAACAGACAAGTCTACAAAGAACAAAGTTCAAGTTACTTTATAACCAATTTACATACAAATTAAAACGTTACGAGCCATATCGTAACAGTGTCATATGTTATATTCTCGAAATTTTCAAAATTTTCCGTCCAACCCGACTCGTCCCAGACATCGAGTGCTTGCACACCCCTACTAAACTAGCATAATCAAGCATATTTTTGTAAGTTTTCTCACCTCCCATACAGGCACCAAATGCTAATGCCCATACCAAAGGTTGCAGTGGTAGTCCAAGTTCACTGTTTCGTGCTAAGTTGGTTACAATTCTTATCATCATAGTCGATAAAGGCACGTTGTCAACGAACGCGCTCGCAATGGCTGACACCCAAAGTATTAGCAATATAGCCACTGCTAATCGTGATGATTCGTTCACTGATAGAATAATATTTTCTGTTTGTTTTCCTATCCAATCCATAAGACCTAGACGAGAAAGTGCCTGCAACATATCGAGTACGGTATCAAAAGGTTGTTTCAAGAATATACAGTGTCGTACAAAGTAATAAAACACTTCATATGCAAGGTGATTCAGCTCACAATAAGTGTGCCAGCTAAATTACTTGTAAACTATTTGGTGTATGAAAAAATGATTGAAACGAAAGTAATATGATTTCAAGAGTAGCGTACAATGTAGTAATTAATTTATTTCTGTTTTGTTTTTCTAACGAGATATGAAGTTCATCTTCAGTTTTTTTATTTTATAAAGGATAAATTTTAATCTAATAAAATTTACCGTTCACAATAAAAATTCAAGGTGACCATTGTACCTCGATAAAAAAGCAAAATAGAAAATAACTAATTATTACATTGTATGACGCCCTTGAAACTATACAATTTTCATTTGAACCATTTTTTCATATATGTACCAAAGAGTTTATATGTAATTTAGGTGGCAAAATATTGGTACGTGTAATCAAATTTTTCTTAGTCAATTTACAATACCTCCATTAAAATAAATAATGATGCAAAAAATAGCAAAGTAGTCCATTCTACTCGTGCCATAAGTCCATCTATGTCTTCTGTATCTGCTATAATTAGCAATAAAAGAACACCAACCAATGTGATCCAACCTAGGGATAAATGTAGATTCGGGATACTGTGTAGAAAGAACATGACAATCACGAAAAGTAATGTGAATCCAGACTTCGCTAGTAACCACTTATCCCGAATGGGATACTGCAACATAAAATAAAATTACACTTACGTAACTCTCGATTTGTGATTTAAATATACAAAGTGACCTGACAAAGTCACCTGACATTTGTACCTCAAATATTTTTGTTGTTTTCAAAGATACATTAAGTGTCTTAAAAGGACAAAGTTGAATGGTAAAACGGGGCTCAAAAGAAACCAAAAATTTTTGTTTTTACGTCATTTTTTTAGAAATATCAAGATCATCTTTAATTTTGTAAATAAAACCACTCTTCCATTACGAATTCAGTGACTATTATTTTTCAAGGTCATTCAAGGTCACGGGCAAAGAAAAAGTACAAGATTTAAAATATGAAAGCAGAATACGTTTATTACGAATAAGATTTGTAGTAACATACTAAGGGCCTTCAGTGTTATTAAATGTTTTCCAACATCCTCTAGCCAATTACACGCTGCGATTTATTTATTAACAGTATGTTTTCGAACGCGATTCAGCTATGTATTATTCAATGATTGAATGGTGTGATATGATAACGGTTTACTGTGAATGTGGACAAAATGCAGCGCAGGCCCGGTTGCTTATGAAGGAAGGTATCTGTGTGAAACACTCCTTCTTGGCAGACTTTTATTATTGAATAATAATATTATTATTATTTTCCATTGAATAAGATACTGCGGAATCACGTTTGGAAACATGCTGTTAGTAAATAAATCGCAGCGTAGTCGGCTAGATGATATTTGAAAACATTTAATAACATTGAAGGACCTTAGTATGTTAACTACAAATATTACTCGTGATAAACGTATTCTGCTTTCATATTTTAAATCTTATACTTTTTCTCCGTCCGTGACCTTGAATGTCCTTGAAGAATTGTAGGTACTGAATTTGTAATAAAAGGGTGATTAGATTAAAAAAATATAAGGTGACCTTAATATCTCCAAAAAAAATGACATAATAACAACAATTTTATGGTACAGGTGAGCCCAATTTTACCATTCAACTTTGTCCTTAAGACATTTAGTGTATCTTTGAAAACAACACTCTGCACTCAAATATCGAGCCATCTGATTCCGTATTAGGCTCGGAATTGGTCGATAAGTTTCGGTCAGCAAATGCATAGCAAATACGGACTAAATTCTGCTTCAAGCGTGTCTTGACACCAAAATGACCGACTTTTGCTCGCAAAGTACGATTGCAAACATTGATCAAAATTTACCCGAAGCAGATTTAACTGACTGCATAGATTTGTTCTCTATTTCTTACATAGATTTAGCTGAGTGCAGGAAGTAATTCTACAAAAAAGTGTATAAAACTTTTTATCCGAAGCTTCATTTTTGAGAAAATCGAGTTTGAAAATGCAGCGAATACCCGTGGCTATTGCATAGGAATCGTCTGACTCGTCTGACCATGATCAACCAATTATACTTCCTGCATATAAAGAGTGTTCGACAACAGGTGAGAGGAAATTTAAAGGGTGGGTTTCGACGATAATATAAGACAAAAATGAAGAATAAAAATATTGCGATTTCGGCTTCGTTATTTATTTATTAACAATTAAAAATCCGCCTAAAATGCGGCAACAAGTCTAACAAAAGTGTACGTTGCGTACGTCATAGAGGCGCGCGACAGTCACGTATCGAGTGACAGATGCATATTGCATACCTTGGTTCTCATTTGGCGCCCCAGCGAGGTGAAAATGTTTAATAAATCGTTGGACGACATTGAACCTACCTACTCGTTAAAGTCCACAAGGGCATTTCTATTATCCGTCCTATGGAATTATCGAGTAGAAGGGGTCAATGCCCTTTCACTTTTAAATTGTTCTCAAACATATCCACAAATCCTTATCCTGCACTATACACCGTACATAATACACTGGAACAAGCCACTATAAAATGGTATCCATTGAGTCCATAAATGTTGAATAAAATCCTCACAAATGCAAGTATCCACAAAAATGCACATGCGTACCGGAATCGTTCACAACTAATTCACGTTTGATGCACATCAATTTGACTTTCGCACACGAAAAATAAAATTCCAGTGAAATTAATGTGAATTAAACTCACTTAAATAACACCCTAATTCAACGTTTTAAGAAAATTTGTTAGTGCAAGAAGAATCGTCCGTACACGCTTGCATTCTTATGCACACATATGCAAGACAGCTGACGAGGTCAATGCCTGATCGATAAAACAAATGAAGATCTACAGGAAACTCCCGCCCAAACATCGCGCGTTGCTATACCAATACATTGTCTATCCTGTTTTCACGAATTTCGCGATTCTTTCTGATGCTGTCTGTGATTGCCAAATATCTCATGTGTGTAACATGAATCGCATCAGCTGTCTCGAATCAGTGTGCACACGGATGCTAGCTTGTACGGACGATTCTTCTTGCAGGAACACATTTTCTTAAAACGTTGAATTAGGCTGTTATTTAAGTGGGTGCACTAACAGACTTCACATTAATTTCACTGATATTTTATTTTTCGTGTGCGAAAATCAGATTGACGTGCATCAAACGTGAATTAGTTGTTTGAAATTCCGTTACGAATGTGCATTTTTGTGAATACTTGCATTTATAAGGATTATATTCAAATTTTATGGACACAATGGATACCATTTTATAGTGATCTCGAGTAAACTACTCATGTGAGAACAATTTAAAAGTGAAAAGGCATTTACCCCTTCTACTCGATAATTTCATAGGACGGATATTAGAAATGCCCTTGTGGATTTTAACGAGTAGGTAGGTTCAATGTCGTCCAACGAATCATTAAACATTTTCACCTCGCTGGGGCCCCAAACGAGATCCAAGGTATGCATTAGGGTGGACCTTATTTTTTGACCAACGAATTTTTTTCACGACGCCCCCCAGAATGGTTCTCAACGGTGAGAAAAAAATTTGTACAAAGTTTGAGATCGATCGGAAAAAAGGATCACGTGGCGCATTTCAATTGAAAATTTTGAAAATTTTGAAATTCATCGTAACTATAAAGTATTATATATCGTTGGATTTGTAATTTTTTTCTAAATAAGAATATGAAAAAATTATATGACCTTAATTTTAAAAAAATAACGATGACTTTGAAATTTCGAAAATTTGATTTAAAAAAAAAAATCTTTTTTTTGCCATTATATTTACCATATTGAACAGTGCAACTTTCTCCTCTGACATTTTTTCGTATAACCACAAATAACAGTGATACTTAATTTTGTATTAGACTATATATGTGAATGAATATATTCTACAGAATAGTAATAAGGAACTATTTCTTATATTCTAATGTAAGACTATCCGCTTTTAGGATGGGAAAGACAGAGTGGGTCACCAAATCATATGCCGATCGACGGTGAAGCCGCCCGAAAAGAATGCGTTTTATTAAATTAACAGACAAACAATACAAAAGCTAGAGAGAGAATCCAAACTTGACAACAGTCACTGATAGAGCGATGTTTCACCATTCGCGATCATGGGAAGAGTGGGTCCTCAGGCCCGAAGTGGTTGGAAGGACCCGCGCTGCCAGCGTATTTTATGACGCTAACCCTCCGGGTTTTTCCTGAGGGGAGGTAGTTGTGTGGTCCGACTGTGCTGCAGACCCTCGACGTTCGATTTTTCTTACACCAAAGAACTCTATTTTATATTTACACGTTTTTC
>CM052190.1:15615034-15639266 GCA_028455805.1 Lasioglossum figueresi | reverse complement strand
ATTTGTGGTTATACGAAAAAATGTCAGAGGAGAAAGTTGCACTGTTCAATATGGTAAATATAATGGCAGAAAAAGTTTTTTTTTAAAAATCAAATTTTCGAAATTTCAAGGTCATCGTCATTTTTTAAAAATTAAGGTCATATAATTTTTCCATATTCTTATTTAGAAAAAAATTACAAATCCAACGATATATAATACTTCATAGTATGAAATGCGCCACGTGATCCTTTTTTCCGATCGATCTCAAACTTTGCACAAATTTTTTTCTCACTACAGAAAACCATTCTAGGGGGCGTCGTGCTTTGTATCTCGATAAAAAATTTTCGCCAAGTATAGCTTAGGTCCACCCTAGTATGCATGCATATGTCACTTGATACGTGACTGTCGCGCGCCTCTATGACGTACGCAACGTACACTTTTGTTAGACTTGTTGCCGCATTTTAGGCGGATTTTTAATTGTTAATAAATAAATAACGAAGCCGATAACGCAATTTTTTTATTCTACATTTTTGTCTTATATTATCGTCGAGAACCACCCCTTACATTTTCTCCCACCTGTTGTCGAACACCCTGTATGTACTAAAGCACGCGAACATGGCGGAACTTGGACTTGATCTTCTCGAAAACGAGGCGTCAAACGAAAAAATGTTATTTCTTTTTTTCGTCTTATTTTTGCATTTATAATCACCCTCTGCCCGATTGTATTACGATTTCCGGCCTACCTTGTATATTTATTTAACACTAACCCTACTGCAGTCAAATTGACTGGTTTTCTACTCCACAGTTATTGAAATTATAAAAACTCTTCATAGGAAATGATTGAATTGACTTCTTTATATAAGCACATATTAAAATGAAAACTGTAAAAAGTTTAAGTAGATTCAATCTTCTCACTGCTATAAGGTGTTTCACTTTTATACGTTTTGGGCTTGGTAGGTTTAGTATTAACAGGGGTCACATTGCAGGCGCAGTCGGACACTTTTTGTCATGATTAGACTGCGGATCTTTATGCAAAATAAAAAATTATTGCCTTGATTGCAAGACACAGGAGCCAAATAGTTTCTTCTTTTAATTGTCTTATTAAGCTGAAATTAATACACTGATGTCCGTAATTCATCGTAATTTGTCCACTGTTTTAAATTGCATAAAATCCGCAGTCTATTTACCACATGCATGACTAGTTTACGAAACTCTTATAAAATAGAAAAATCTTTACTTTTAATATCAAAGATTTTACTTTTCATATACTGGAAATATCCACTAAGAGAATAGAGTTTTATTTAATTTCAGTTTCTTCAGAAAGGTAGTTTGTATTTTCTGCAATATGATTATATCAGTTGGTTCGTTCGACTGTGTATTTTCTGGCTAGGATAGTGCAAGATTAAATAACGTTACGAAATTAATATGTATAGAATTGTTATTCACCTTTTCTTGAAGTTCTTCCAGGGTAGTTTCGTATCTTTGAAGTGCAACACTGCCGGTAAGTACCTTTTTCTTTAACTGAGAGAGCAATCGTTGAACCTTTTTTAGCAAAGTTTCTCTGACTAAGTTTTCGTCTTTACTGTAACTCGAGAGACTTGCAGCCGCCCGCTGCCAAACAGCAATTTCATGTTTCAATTCCTGCAATAAGGACAGACAAGAAATATTGAAATGTTCTTTTCAAAATAATCTTTTCTTATTGCTTTGTATTATTTCAGAATATCGACGGTTCATTTCGAAGTTGTTTATATAGATGCAATATCTTACAAGTTAATTCAAAATTGTAAGCATTGTAATTCTAAAATAATTACTTCTATATTATTTTAGATTTATTATTTAAGAATATAAAAATTACGAAACTATCCAACGTATTTGTTTGAAAATTTGTAAAAAGTTTGCTACAACACATATTTGGGAAAAATAATTTTTTTTAAAAGTAGTTAAACACTAATTAATACGGGCTAACCGGAAATCTTTGTTTTCCGCTCATATTTTATTCATATTTCACATTTTTCTTTATTATTTAGATACATCCCTAAAAATATTCACCTAAAACAACAAATACACCGAACCTCTGCACGATTTACTCTTGAAAATTCTTTGAAAGTTAATATTTAAACCTAATTGCGGTCAAGAGTGGCCGAAGGTGACCGAGATTTTTTACACGAAGTTTTTTTGTATTCCTCCATAAATACAAAATGAGCGCAACGCAAAGAATCGTCGAGTTAACTCATATTTCTTAACGTGAAACAACTTTTTTGGAAAATTACTTTTACCAGATAATAGTTTAAGCTGTGTGAAATAAACCACAAAATTTGTAGACATCGAAGTGTTCAATTATAGGCGGAAAAATTACATAAATATCGCACTGAAAACTTATAAATTTCCAGGACAGAAAAAGAGGATTTTTGTCATGCGTATATCTTTGTAAACAATTTTCTTTTGACTTTGGCACATTATGACCTAATTATTTGACAAAACAGAAATAATTTTCTTTTCCAAAATGGATTTTTGGTCGTTTATACACCACTGCCTCCCGTGCCCTCGAATTAACAAGCCTCCTTATAAATCTCCTTACATAAAGTATATTTGTTATACTGTGGCTAAATAAACTATTTTAAGATCATTGAAATCATACGTACTTGCACATCTTGTGGTTCGTCGAATCGAAGGACAGCCACATCTCGAAAGATATATCTTAATTGAGCGTAAACTACAATTAATACCAGTATCACACCAATGCTCATGTGTAATGTAAATGTAGTAAAATCGATACCCTAAATGATAGAAGACGTAATACATTATAAAGGAAACACATGAACAAATAATGTAATGTAGTTCTACGTTTTCATTGTAGCAACAACGAGCAACTTTGAAAATTGCGCACAAACACTAACTTATAGAAACAAGCAACGTAATCCGAGGAATACCTCGATCTTGTTTGTGATTTCAAGGCTACACTTTTTAGAAGAAAATATGCTCTTTGCAGCTGCAGCAGTTGTTCGTATTAGTGAGTAAAAACAAAACAGAAAGTTTTTATACAAATAAGAAACTAAGTACTTGGTTTTTTGTTCAACTTCTACTATTTTCGAGAATCGTATGGCGACAAACTCCTAAACCTTCGATAGGTAAATAGAATATTTTTTCCAATGTTATTAATATTAATAAGGGAGTTCCTCTAAGGCTCTAAGTATTACCTGTCTGTTGTATTGCGTAAATGTAGAGGATCAAAATTCGTTTAATCGTTTATCACGATTCTGTCGCGTGATGACTGTCCCCACGAAGGAGACTGCATAAGTACTTACAGTAAAGTTCCAATCTAACAATAAGCGCGACGGAGGCGACCGTTCCAAGCCAGTTTGCCTACCTGCGAGGGGCCAAGAAGGTCGAGCTGCCTCAGTCGCCGAGCACTGTAAATATGCCGCGCAATTCGATACCGGGTCGGGTATATTGGTGTAAACCACTACTAATCCAATTACAAAACTTCTTTAGTTCTAATTATTTTTTTATGGAACTTTCACCAATTCATTTTTGGCATTTTCTGATAAAAATGACACTAAAAACGATATAATATCAACTGTATTTCGTGGATAAATTGGCGGTATGAAGTAACTTTAGGACATAGAAGAGGATAGCAAGTGAAAAAGAAATAGAAACAGCGACCGCGATGGTCGGCAGAAATTCAAAAATTATTGTATTGTTTAAAATACCAATGCGAAGCTACCTTTTTTATTTTCAATTTTCTTCTTATACAGGGTGGTGCAGAGATGCGGGAAAATTTGAAATAATTAGAAGAACCGAAGAAAACTTACAAAACTTTATTTGATACTAAAAATGTGTTCTATAAGAGTGGAAGATTCATTAGGCATCACTTTCGAAAAATTACGTCAGTTAAGTGTTGTCCATTTCACTGTATACGTTCAGTAAGTCGATTCAGAAGATTTTGCATAGCTCGGCGCAATGTGTTCTCCGGAATGTTGGCGATGTTTTCTTCAATCTGAGTCTTGAGCTAGGCAAGGTTTGTTGGTCTAGTCTGGTACACAACGCTCTTCGGATGTCCCTATAAAAAGTAGTCACAGACTGAGAGGTCTGGAGATCGGGGCGGTCAACCGAAGTTAGCATCGTTGTGTACCAGACTAGACCAAAAAGCTTGCCCAGCTCAAGACTCATTGTCAGATTAAAGAAAACATGGACAGCACTTAACTGACGCAATTTTTAAAAAGTGCTGCCTAATGAAATTTCCAATCTTGTAGAACACATTTTCTGGATAAAATAGTTTTGTAAGTTTCCTTTGTTTTTTCTAATTATATCAAATTTTCCCGTTTCTCCGCCACCCTGTAAATCTTTCTCAAGATATTTGTCACATTTTTCTGATTAAAATAAGTCGTTTAATAACCTCCAACGGGCTGCAGGTCCGTTAATTAAAAAAAAGTTACGCTTCACATGTATAGTAAATATGGGTCAAATTGTATCTTGTTTAGTATCATTTTAAGTAAAAACTAAAGAAGTTTCAGTATTGCACTAATATTGTCTCACGCTATTTTTTGTTGCGCCTT
The DNA here is from genome assembly GCA_028455805.1 of Lasioglossum figueresi. NCBI lineage: Eukaryota > Metazoa > Arthropoda > Insecta > Hymenoptera > Halictidae > Lasioglossum > Lasioglossum figueresi. Next base: position 15,634,731 of record CM052190.1, on the reverse strand, counting down.
CAGCCGCGCGGTTCGTGTTTACATGCTGTCTTTTTCTACATTCGGCGCGGTCGACGAAGCCACAAAAAATAGTGTACTGTTCCGATCTATGTATGTCACAACACAGAACTGAGATTTAACTTATTGTTAGAATGGGACATTACTGTAATTCTGACTGTATCCGGTACTAGGGGATACTTCATGATTCCTTAGTTATTTTCTAAGTATTACGGAAATGTTGATTATTTTTCACTTTATCTTGGTTTCTAATATTGTTAATTTATAAACAACGCAGAATGAAAACCATAAAATACTATATTATTTTATTTATTTAAGAAAAAGCTTAAATATCCGGTGGTAGAGGAACTTCCTCTAGAGTAAAAATAATATAAGGAAATTCGTATTTTCTATTTTTTAAGGCCTTCATAAATTTTACTGTGCAGGAATGTACCTATCTTTTTGTAAAATTATTACGACGCTGTCTGGTTCTAAGAAGAAGTTGATATTGCCTGTTTGTTACTTAATCTAAGTTTAGAAATTTTTAAGTAGTAAAACATTCACAAAGACACTTATTATTTATTATATTATACTTACATTACTTATAACTTCATGATTTGATGCAATAATTACATTTGGGGGATCGCCAACAGGTGTTAAAGCACCACCAATGTTTGAGAACATCACCATTGCTGTTAATATTGGCACTGGATTTAATTCCATTACTTCACATAATCTGATGGTTACTGGTGTCATTAAGAGGACTGTGGTAACGTTATCTAAGAAGGACGACAAGAACGTAGTGAAGAAACATAATGTACTCACAAGTGGCCATACTTTTCCTCCCGTTATCTAAAAAGAAAATATCATGTCACGATAATAGTCAAACAAACGAATATATTTTTGGCACTCAGAATGTTTTTTAATATTAAGAACCCAGTAATTCGCACGCATGTCAGTAGACACTTGAAATAGAACATTGAGAAATTGAATTGAAATTGAACATATAAATATAAACATTGTTAATATATGGAATTAAATTTTGTATCTAATTTGGTACTTTTTATAAATTATAATATATTTGTAATAATATAATATTTCACAAAACTATATAATATAAGTTGTTTTAAACGTAAGTGTTAATAGAGAATTGAATTGAAGAAGAAAAATTATAGTTTTCCAAGTTGTAAATCTTAGATTGCAGTTTAGAACCTAATAAGTAATTTATTGTATAACATATTGTTAAATAATTGATAGGTACGCAGCGAGCGAATGAATATCTGGTAAACAATGTCTACAATTTTATTTTGATTACTTTCAGAAAAATTACTCAAAAGGAACTTATTACGTACTTTTTGTAAGCTCTTTTCGTAATTTCGAATATTTACAATATAAAGTTATTAATGCTGTTAACATTATTTTGATACATTCGAGTAAAGCAGAATAAGGGAAATTCACGGCTGTATTTATATTATGCACTTCACTATGAATAGTATGATTATTAAATGTAATTATTTGTTTTTGATTATGAGTCTTACCTTGTAAGCAAAGACAGCCAACCAGTCAAATAAGCCAGTTTCAGCGATAACGGCAACAAGTACCATCATAGAAAACAATAACATTAGTGTATCAACATCTATCCATGAAATTAATTCACCCATTGTTGGTCTCTGTAATCGTAAGACGTTTCTTGTTTTTATTTTGTTATACCATATCATAAATAACATGTTATACACATATTCTCGTGTAGAGGGGTAGATGCAGATTCCATAGATATTATGGAACACCGCGTAATATGGAACATCATAAAGCCTTGATAAAGTAGTAACGCTCTCTAAAGATAATCGTATGCATATATTAAGTTTCCAGAAGCAGTTGATACTTATACACATAATTAAACTCCTAAAACTTCATCCGACCTACCATCAACCAACTAATTAATTATCGGCATTACCGCGTGCTTGTGCTGCCACCTAGCGGCTCCGCTCGGTAAGCGACGCGTGATCGTTACTACACACATGGTGGTGCTAACCTGTCAAAAACACTGGAAATCGCTCAACTTTAAGCACTTATAACTGTTGAACCATTGATTCTCCAGGATCGAAACTTAGATTTCTCACATCGTCTCGTCCAAATCAACTGGATAACATAGGAGATAGGCCAAAATTTATAGGAGAAAGGCAAACATTTCTGGTTACGCAAGGAAAAGATCAGCCTCAAGTGTGTCTACCATCAGTCTGAGACCGTTCCTCAAGCGTGAATTTATTCATGATGATTTGCCTGATTATACTGAACATAAATATCAACAAGAGCGGTCAGAAGGACAGCTTGTATTGACAGTTATCCCTATCGAAAGTTTTATCTAAGCTAAAAGAAACCCATAACATACACAAAGTTTTGAAAAACATTTGACTAAAAACATGAAAGATACTTTTAACTAGTTACGTCTAGTATATATATAAATGTTATACATATAATATACCTCATTTAAAGCAGCCAATATAGCGATGGACATCGTAGATGCTAACATGGCAGCAAGGGTTCTATGTACAATCTAAAATCGTTTAAAAACAACAGCAACATATTAATTTGGTTAAACATTTGATTAAGCATTATATTTATTTGAATTGTCAAGCAAAATATGAGTTGGTTCTATATTTATGTGCACACTATATACTCAATGCTGTATTCATAATTACTATTTTTGACCAAAATAAAGTATCATGAGAAAATTGAAAATTCTTTCTCTGTATATTGTAAGTAAATATGTAAGTATGTATGGATATGACAATAAGTAATAATTCTATTATCAAGAGATTTATAAACAGAATATTGAAAACATTTATTGTCAATTCATTAAGAAAAATAATAGGTTATTTATGGGCACATGCAATAAGCTTTTGACATATCAATATTTCACACTTTCAAAATTGATTAAAGGGTGCTCTAGTGTTGAACACTTACGATTTTTTTTAAATATTATAATATTGCACGCACACACACACACACACGCACGCACGCACGCACGCACACACACACACACACACACATTTGAAGGTTTTTTAAAATTATAAAACGAAATAATCAAAACTAACATGTTTATCAACAAAAATTTCCTTTAAACTCTAGTTTACACTGTTAAAGAAACAAACAATGTCAAAAGACTATAAAATACATTACATTTATTGTCAGTACTGCACTGTTCCTTTGTATTTGGTACTCGACCATGATATATTGTAAGAAAGTCTCAAGAACTCTACTTTACTCTATCTGCACATGTAACATCATATATTTTTAATATTATCTTTGCTAAATCAGAATTAATTATTCCGTAGATATTTTAAAGGCATAAGCGACAATAAATAATTTCAAGGAATTTTCCGAAATAAGAGAAATGATCTATTTTCAATCATTTCAACTCACAATCAATGGATTCTTACTTACAAACAAGGGGGTTAACAACAAAAGGCAAGGAAATAGAAGGTTTAAGTTGTATAATTAAAAAATAATATATTCAATAGATAATAGAAATTAATTACCTCAAATATTATTAATATGTAAAGTCCTACTAAAACTATTGCAGCATATGCTATACCGACACTTTTGTCTATTAATGACACATCATATGTTAAGGAGACTGCGAAACTGGATTCCAGGTTTGTCTGTAGGTTAATTGATAGCTCACCATCGTGTAGTGTACTAAAACAAATAGATACAGGTATCGGAATAGCAAGAAATTCAAAATCTGAATGTTTATATATTTCAAAGGTTACCTCCTCCCTTAATTCAGCATACATAAAAATAGTTCTATAAATTTCATTTACTACTCCCTTAATTCAGCATACATAAAGGTAGTTCTATAAATTTCATTTAGAATATTTCAAAAAAACATAAATCTAGAAGAAATGAAATTGTTTTTTCAGCATACCTTACATCAACGTTTTCTAATTCAAAAAGCTTTCGATGCCTTTGTCCAGGAAATATATCCATCAGTTTTTCTGGGAGCACCGGTAACGTCCAAACTTCGCTCACATTTTTCTATGCAACATATACACACAGGTTAAATAATCAGATAAGTGTGAATATTGTAGAAGAATTTTTCTTATATGTTAATTCAGTTTTTGCATAAAAATTTCAGTCAGAATAAAGGCAAATAAGCAGGCCGGGTAATATGGACAGGATGTACAAATATCGTTGTTAAAATTCATCATAACGTGATTGTACATCTTCGGTTTGGTCTGAAGGTCAAACTTTTCATTTCATCCTATTCTGTCTATCGCGAAAATGTACAGGATGTTTCAAAATTATGTCACGACCACTACAGCGTGATTCTTCAACTATGAATCGGTGAAGATCTGTTACAAAAATGAACCGCAAATTTCACCTTACCATTGATTTCCAAGGTCAAAATTGATTTTTATTACATCTTATAGTACTCATCGCGTCCAAGAAAAGTCTCAAAGGAACTATAGGCTTGAATTCAACGGTTCTCTTAAAAAACGACTTTAAAGATTCGCCAACTATTTTATTCGATATGTCTACGGGGTGTCTTAAAATGGTAGAAACGTGGAGAGAATGATTCTACATGGGACAATAAGTCGAAAATATAAAATAAATTTTTTTTAAAATAATCGATATTCTTAACCGATACCTGAACCGACACCTGAACCGATACCTCCACGACACGCCGATAATAAAACCATTCAATTCATCTGAGACCCAATCCAAACCTCCTGCGATGCGCCGATAACGCCCAGTATACTCGTATATGCTCGATGAGTATTGGTTTTTGGGACGCAAAGTATGTAATTTAATTTAAAAAAAAAGGGTATTGAATTTTGAACTTGATTTATTTAGATGTTCTCCCTACTAAGGCTAGGCTGTGACTGAACAGAGTTCGGCAGCTCGTTGATACGTTTAAAGAAAAACGTCCGAAAGGGATCACGTCAGCGGACTAAAAGAAACGCGGCTCTGTCTTTGATTCGATATCTAAAGACACCGCGAGTTACAATGTAACGGACCCGTAGATATGGGATCTGAAACACTATACATATACACTGTGTGTGGTCCCTGGAACCGTATTCATTTCTGTACATATATCTATAATGAGCCACTGCAACATTGTCAATAAAATAATTGTCTTTAAGCCACGAGTACATCTCACTTCGTTTTACCTCGCCTCATCAGTAATATAGTCGTAGTTCGCGAGCTATCGTTTCCTCGATTGTGCCGCGCGACACTAGCGTTCTTAAGAAGTAGAATGAATCGGTCATGAACTATACGATGAAATAAAAACAATTTTCACCTTGGGATTCAATGTTAAGGTCAGTTTTGCGGTCCTTTTTTGTAACAGATCTCCACTGATTCAGAGCGACAGAATCACAATATAGTGGTCACGACATATATTTTTGAAACACCCTGTAGTTTTCTGGAGGAACTATACGTCGAAAATTTATATTAATTAATACGAATAAATTTTGATCAAAATCGAAGCGAGGATTGAATCCCGAATGAAAAACTATGAGGGCATGTGGAATGAAAAATTAATAGATACTGAGACATCTCTATAAGTGAGTTTTAATGCAACTAATGCTCAAAATGGACTCCGTTGCAATTAATAAAGCGTATTCGATTGATAAGTGCAAGTGATACACCTGGAATGTTTCTTGAGATATAGCATTAGATGCTCTAATGATACAGTAAAGTCGCGATATGTCTGCGACCTTCTACCCAGAATTTATCCAGTTTGATCGACGATGAAAGTTTCGGGCGCAAGGAAGGACAGCATATGGGAAAGAAAGAGACGCGGGCAGTCGCTGTCGCTGTCACAATTAAAAGAATTTCCCATATGCTGTTCTTCGTTGCGTTCGAAACTTTCATCGTCGATTCAATCACTAAATACAGTTGAAATTATATCGTGTTTGGTGTCATTTTAATCAGAAGAATGCCAGAAATAAGTTGGAGAAAGTCCCATAAAAAATAATAAGAAATAAAGAAATTTTGTAATTCGATTAGTAGTGGTTCACACCGATACGCTTCGGCCGCGCTATCCGTATTTACATGTTGTCCTTTTCTACGTTCGACTTTCGTTTGTACTCTCGGCACAGTCGTCGCGGTAGACGCAGTAATAAAAAAAAATGTCTCTATAGGATATGCCTCCGTGCAGAACACAGGCCGTTAGAAAAATATCTTGTTTTTACTGTATAATTTTTCATATCATCAGACGGAACGGCGTTGGTGTTTCGTAATCAATTTCACTATTTTAGGTGTTTACGAAGAAAGTAATCGGGTACGGTAGCATATGGGTTAACACTAACCGTACCGAGCACAAAATGCGACTGGTATACATTGTTTCATAAAAACTATTATACAAGACCGAATTTTTTTAAATTTCTCGCATTTTTTACAACAATACGTGCTTCAATGAAGAACTTTATTAAATAATTTCTAATGGAATCATCCTTGTACCTTCAATAATTATAAAATGAAAAATGTGAAACGGTTAGTGTTAAAAAGATAATATTTATTGAGATAAATATCACCAATAATTAACAAAAAATGTTCGAATGTAAAATTCGTGCAAGGGACACTGTCCTTGACATTGTCCTTACTCGATTGTTTATACAGTATTATCCCTATAATTGTCGTAAAAGTGTCTATCGTAACTTTAAAAATTTCATCCCTTGTACCAAAGTTATGTTACTAATAATTTTCTTTAAAAGCATATTACCTTAATGTAGTTAGAAAACCCGTTTAAAGATTTGTTAGTTGTACTTTTTTCATTTTCTGTTAACTCCAGCCATAACATCAGATATCTCTGAGATACATTCATATGACTCGGTAATTTAGCTGGTGGCAATAGTGAACCTTCAATGATCACATCAATTTGTTTACTGGAAATATCTCCATGCATTTGATAATCTAGGAAAACTTAAGGAACAAATTAATGGTGACAATAGAGACAAGTCTCGCCTAATGTATAAAAATATATGTAGCATACACCATTATCCAGAATTTTTGGCATTAATAATTAAATAAAAATGAAGGATACTTCTGATTTGACCCCTCGGTATAGAAATTTGGTGCATTGTTTCAATCTTTTCACTTTTCATCGTCAATAATAACTGCAAATACAAGATACATAAATATAGGACAATACTGTAATAGGTGACTTTTTCGTTTGTTTTGTAGGTTCATAAACTTCATATTTGTACAGTGCGGTATAAACCTTCAAATGTTCATTCAATCGACACATCTTTTTAAGAGCGATATCTGGATAATTTACAAAAATATAACAATTATCAGTTTATTTGACGAGAAAATATTGTTTTAAACATTACTGACAAATAAACCGAATTACTTCATTAATATCATACTATTCCTTTCTTTTACCAATTCCTTCCCTTATACTTATACTTACTTTTGTTACTTAAATGCATCTATGGTACGAGGTACAATTAAATAATGACAATACTTCATAACATTGACAATATTTCATACGTAACCGTGGTAAATAAGCGATATTGTAGTAACAATTATTACGACTTGGCAACGTCGAAACAAGATGTCAGTTATTTGAAATCAAATAAAAATAACGAATAAAAATACATGTGATTTTTATCTCTGCGAAATACTCGTCACGAATAAAACAATCCAATAAATCATCTTGCTACATCGAGCTTCGAATAAATCTCAAGGTTAAGATGAAATAGTTCCATTGAAATTTCGCAGATAAACTTCCGTAGCCAAAATCTGACGGATACACCGTAAGATACATGGTGGAGGTGCCTTCGCCTTTCAAATGATGGTGAAAGATAAACTGAAAAAATCTCAGCTGTATCTTACGGATAGTGCCTCTCGAATAACTTCTCGCCGCTACAGGCGTTGAATACGCATACAGTAATGTCCACATTACTGTCCTACAGCCGTATTTTTGGTTGACAGTAATCTGGATCCTGGATTGTATTTTTGTTACTTCAAAGGCGATTCCGAACATAGAGAAGGATAGAATGAAATTCAAAGGAGAAGCCGAACATAGAGAAGGATAGAATGAAATTCGAAGGAGAGTCCGAACATAGAGAAGGAAGAATGAAATTCAAAGGAGAAGCCGAAGTCTCCGAAGTCTCTTTCTTTCCAATACGCTGTCGTTCCTTGCGACCGAAACTTGAATCGTCGATTTAACCACTAAATACAATTGGAATTATATCGTGTTTGGTCTTATATTAATCAGAAAAATGCCAGAAATACGATAGTGAAATTTCATTAAAAAAATAATGAAAATTAAGAAAGTTGAAAATTTCGATTCGTTCGAGTTAATGTGTGGTGTTTACACCGATATACCCGTGGAGTGAGAAGGCACTGGACATTGAACCTAGTATAAACAAAGGACAGTAATGCGGACTTGACTGTATGCTGTTACTTCGAGCTTCGATGAACTACAGATGACGAATGAAATTTCTGGAGACTATCTTACAGATAAACTGTGTCGAATATGTATTTCAGAAAAATAAGTACAAATAAAAGATAACTTTCGTTTATCTTTTATTTAAAAATTTTAGATAAAAAGTTGCCCATCTCTGGATTAAAGAATAGTATGTAGTACTATGTGTTCATTGTTCTGACCAAAGGTATGAAAAATCTATTGTGAAAAATTCGTTTGCCAAAAGCTACATAATGTGAGTTATATAACAATCTACAAGAAATTTGCATTTAATATCAGAAAAATCGAATATACTATTTTTCCTTCCTTCTTGCCAATATTCCCTTAACCGATCGTTAATCAGGTGCAAACAAAAACTCATCTTTTACAAATGAACGGTTTATTTTAAAAAACAGAAACATCTTGTCAGTATATTTCAAAATAGCAATTTTTTTAAAGTCACCGTTGGGTTTAATTTAACCCTATCTGGTTCGTGAGGGGTTAAAGATAAATTTAATACTTTTTGTATGTCAATAATCACTGCCAGAACAAAACTAATATGATAAAAAAACTTACCGTGAATACCAGCCAGCAACAAAAGAGTATTGTTAACTTCATGTAACGATAATATGGCTTCTCTTTACCTTCTTGAGATTCGTTCATGATATCCTCCTTTGTATCTTTATCACGGATTCTAGAATTCGTTAATACATTACAGCATAAAGGCATAACTGTTATAATAAATCTTATGTAAAATTACTAATCTTCAGCGAAAACTATCTATTAGTTAATCGTATCAAGGTATTATTTATTAAGTATATTAAAAAGAATTATATTTATTAAGAACTATCTTTCTCTTATATAAATTTTTAAATTTTGCTTTTTCAGCACATATTTTTCTGTTTTCATTAGCATCAATTGTATGTAATTTTTCTTTAAGTATAATAAACATTATAATAATATTGAATAGCAATAATTAGAAGGTTGTCAAATTGTTAGTTACTTTTTCTTCAGTTATATTCAGAATACAGTACCTAGCAGCTACTAAAATAATCGTTAAATTTTAGAATATAATCAACATCTTACGTTTATTAATTATGACTAACAATACATACAACGGTCTACAGGCAATACGATTTATCGTTCAAGTAATTGTATGACATGCAGTGAATGACAGTAATATTAGGACACTTTTAAAAGGACGATAACTTTAATAATATTGGACAATATGACTTGAATTTTTATGAGGAGTTACAAAACAAAATATTGGCCGAAATTACAAAGAGGGAAAACTAAAAGTTGTGTTTTACAACTTTTTTATGTGGGTCTATATTGAAAATTAAAAGTGGCTTTTTGATAAGTTGGTATGGGCTGTGGTAAGCTACGGAGTGGAGGTTTGGGGGTGGAAGGAGAGGGAAGGTGTAAAAAGTTTACAGGAAAGGTTTTTGAAGTGGGTGCTAGGGGTAGAAAGGTGCACGCCAGGGTATATGGTAAGGGAAGAGTGTCAAAGGGATCTAAGGGTTAAGAAAAGAAATTAAGAGAGGATAAAGGGGGGGAATTGGCGAGAGTGTGTTGAGAGGAGATTAGGAGGAGAGATAGCAGTGGCGGATTAAGAGACGGGTGGGAGAAGGAGAGAGAGGAATTTGTCGAGGAGAGAGGGTGGTCGATGGAGGAATGGGATGAGATGTTAGAAGGGAGGAGGGAAACAGTGAGTGAGGAGATTATAAAAAGAGAGAAGAAGTTGCAGAGAGAGGAAAGATGGGAGAAGATTAGAAATTCGAAATATAATAAGTGGTACGGGATGGTGAAGAGAGAGGGGTTACCGGGGTATTTAAGAAAGGGGTGGGGGGAGAGCAGGTGACAAAGAGTGTCGAGGTTTAGGCTGGGGAATGAAATGAAAGAGGGGTGATATTGGTTGGACGAAGAGAGGAGAAAATGCAGAGTATGTGGATGGAGGAGCGAGTCTTGGGAACATGTTTGGGAGGTATGTTTGAGAGTGGATGAGAGAAAGGGATGGCAGGGTTGGGCTTGGGAGGTGTTGGAAGATGAGGGGGGGGGGGGGGGTGTGGTTGAGGAAGGTGGAGGAGTGGAGGGAGGGGGTAAATGGAAGGAGTGAAGGGGTTTGAAAGGGAGAGAGAATAGTCAGGAGAAGAGAGATGATTGGAATGATTGGTTGAATGAGTGAAATATGGAAACGGAGCCAAAGGTGACGGTATCGGTGACGGTAAGAGTAGGGTTAGGGTTAGGGTAAGGTTTAGGGGTAGAGGTAGAGAAGAAGGGAGGTGAAGGGTAATATAAGGGGAAGGTGGTAGGAATTCGCTCTCTCTCTCTCTCTCTCGCTAGATCGTAGCGAAGGTCCGAGGTTGTAAATATTTATATATAAGGATTGTAAATAGTAGATTTAAGTAGTATGTAAGTAGTATTTAAGGCGTATAGTTTTAAGGATGTAAGTTAAGTTTAGGTTAGGAATTTAGAATTAAGAGTTGTAGAAGTGAGAAGGAGGTCGACAGGAAAGGAGGAGGATATTGTATCGAATTTGTAACCCTGAGGGGATGAAATAAAGATTTATATATTGAAAATTAAAAATACGTTTTGTAGAGTTGTGTCAATAATACATATTCTGAATATTTTATAAAAATTGGGCAACGTGCAGTGAGCTACAAATGTTTAAAGATGGTGAAAATTGCAGTTTTTCAAGATTTTTGTTTCTGCAATTAGCTGTATTACTTGTACAACGTAATGTGCGACAAATCGTATTGTGTGTAGGTCGTTTAACAGTTTCATTATAAAGAGAATAAGACAATATTTCATATAAATTCTCTGGGCAAAGTAACGTTTAATATTTTCTGCTCCAAATATGTATATATTTCTTTGTTTTATTCTCTAAAATAATGAACGTGCTAATAGTGAAAGTATTACTTACTTTTTAGGAATTATTGACTGCGTTTCTAGAGACATATTGACTACGAGACAGTCTCTATTTGTAGCTTCAGAACATCTACAGAAAAAAATATTTATACAATATTAGAACGATATTAAAGTTGATAATGTTGGCTGTGTTAAAAATTAAAATTCTAGTGACAGAGCAATTTTAAGGTTGGTAATTCAGTTGATAACACTGTGTATAATGGGAAATATACAACATGTGCTAAAAATAGTTTTTATTCACAATGTTCGGTTTTAAGCAGACTACTGTATACTTTCAATGACCAATGAATATAAGGTATTCGTAATCAGTTTTTAACAAATTGTTTTTTTTTTTATTTTCTTGGTTTAACTGTTATAATTTTTATAGTTATAAATTATAGCTTATAATATTTCTCGCATAGTAAACAATAACGCAGTATACATATATGGAAGGGACAAATTCCTTTTCATAATACAGATTTGTATGGTTTTGTTAATGTAGTGTCTTTGTGATATTGTCGCGGGGAGTGTATACATGTACGTTGTAGCTGCACAACGTTCTGCTGTATTAAATTGTAGATAAAAAATGTGATAGGGAACTTCCTGCCAGCAGTTTATTATGCATCTTATTTTACACGGATGATACTTATACAGATAAAAAAAAAACAATTTCATAATCATTACTATTAAGTACGAAACATCTTTGGAATTGACAATCTGATGTAAAAATTAATTTTCGATAACTACCCTACTGGTAGGAAAAAGGTTTTCGAGATTCATCCTCGATGAGTATGAACTGGTAAAAGACACTTATTCTAAGGTACAAAATTAAAATATCTGTTGAACAGTAGTTGTTCCGTTTCGTATTACTTTTTCCAGTTGCAGTGCTTTCTTGTGGGACTTACAAAAATATCATTATGTCGTAATGGATATCTGTACATATGGAAATTTTTTGACTATAGTATATTTCACGAGAGAATGTACCCGTTTCACGCAGCTTGGAAGATGGTGGGATCGCAGCGAACCAGTCAACTCTCACTCCACTACGCACTCCCCACTTTCATTGGGTGTATGGAGTAGAAGGATGACCAATTAGGGCGAAGATACGCAAGAATGAACGAAAACTGGTCTTTACACGGGTCTATTCTCTCATGAAACATATTATAGCAAACGACATTTCGCAAAGTACTACTTGATTTTCCGAAAATACTAACCTTCCTTCCCCGATTTGGTGATATCTATTATATTCCCTTTGAAACGCTGCTAAACTAGGATCTAAACGTATAGCTGCTGGTAATTGGCTCCATACGCGAAGTACCTCTTCTGGAATTTGACCTAGAACTACTGAACTAGATACGGAAGACGGAGTCCCTGTGGAAAAACATAATCGTTCAGAAAAAGATTACATTTTTGTAGATCAATCAATAATAAGACAGTTGTAGAAATCGGAAATTTTATTTTACTTAATGTTTCATTTGAATTACTATAGCTACAATTTTTCATCATTTCTGCGGTGTTATAATTTATTACGTAATTTCATTTAATCATTTCACAAGTCGTATATGTATAAATCATATTTATTATTTCAATAATTATAAAATAATAAATCTGGAACCGGTCATTTTGACCGGTGGTGGTAGGTTTAGTGTTAAAAGAGTATGTGACATAATTTTCATTCGCAGCTTAAAAAAACTCCGTGAATTATATTTTATTATTTTGAAAAGAAATAAATTTTAAGTCAAATATTTTTTTTAATTATTCTTATTTCAAAACGTTTGCGACTTTTGCCCCACCCCGTATAAGCATATGTCTGTATATAAGAGAGTGTAATAAATATTCTTGAGAGAATATGAAATTGCAGTCAGATTTAATAACAATTTCTATTCAATCATTACTTTTTCTCATATTTTACGATTTACATTAAAAAGCAATGCAAATTCTAAAAACAAAAAAACAATAGCTACATTGCTTTTACAAGACTATAATATGTGAAGTCTTTATGTTCTGAACCATTTAATTTTCATGTTTCACTACAATTGTTGTCTTAAATACTGTTTAAAATTAATCTGTTATAATAATGTAAACCGAAATGGATGTAATGGTATACATACAGGGTGTTCATTTGAAAACTTTCCAGCCGAATATCTCGAAAAGTATGAAAGACATTAAAAAAGTGTAAGAAACGTGTCCAAGGAATTCGAGGGGGAAAGAGAAGGTCAGTATCAGTTTTTTATTTAGATGGCGTTTTTCAGGTCATTTGAAGGTCAACATTGTTTTTTCAAATGGAAACCTATATTTTTTTATTATGGGATCTTATTGTACGTAAAACGACCAGCAATTTCCGTAGGATTCTTTTTTTTTATCTGCGCACTAGTTTCGGAGATATTTAAAGAGAAGTAGAGCGAGTCATACTTATACTGCGAGAAAGTTTGTAATTTCTTTATAACTATAACAAATTTTCAAAATGTTCTCTGTTGTTTTCTAAACAATAATACAGACGATTCTCAAATTCTGAACGAACATTTTTGAAGGTATCTATTGGAATAGCTCTACATTCCTGTACAATTCTGTGACACAAATCGTTGATGTTTTCCAGTTCTACTAGCACGTACCGTTTGAAAACAAAATTGTCCTCTATGGATCTCTTGTTTATGTTGTCTGTCTTTCAATATAAGATTGTACTATTTAGTCAAGTGTGAATCATCGTAATAAGAGATACTATATCGTACAACAATTAATTGTATAAAATGATGTATTCTTTAGAAGAACGAGTAGAAATAATTGGTATTTATAGAGCTGATGAGTGTGCTCGTCGAACTACTGTTACGTTTAATGAGAGACATCCTGATACACATGTTTCTCATACGTACGTGTTACAATTAGTTGCAAAGTTTAAGGAAACAGGATAGGTGACAAATTTCAAAAGAAACCAGCCAAAATTCATAAAAGAAGCTGATCAAATTGAAATTACAGTACAGTATACTGTGAATCCTACGAGTTCAATTCGACAAGTTTCAATGGTAACTGGTATATTAGCGGGATCTGTGCACAAATTACTTAAATATAACAAGTTTCATACTTATAAGCTGCAGTTGCATCATTGGAAGATGACTGACGGATTGAGTTTTGTGAGGAATTAAAAAATATGATCAACGACGAATGCACTTTTTTTTAAAATGATGCTGTAAATCGTCATAAGTGCCGCTATTGCAATGACGAAAATCCACATCTTATTAGAGAAAGTAATATTCAATTGCCGGAAAAAATAAATGTTTGAGCAGACAAATGCTATTATAGGTCCTCTGTTTTTCCAAGAGGATTTGAATGGCAATCTGTATTTAAATTTACTGGACGACATCATTGATCATCTTATAACAGAAAGTCTTGAAAACCAAAAAGATGAAAACTGCAATTTTTTGTTAAATGAAGAACTTTTGTAGATCCAACATGATGGTGGTCCCCCGCATTACACGCTACCAGTTCGCCAGTGGTTAAACAATCGATTCCCACTAAGATGGATCGGTAGAAGAAGTGTTATTGAGTGGCCACCAAGATCACCAGATCTAACTCCAGTCGACTTCTTTTTGTGGGGACACTTAAAGTCTGTTGTTTATAAAACATAACCAGAAAGCGTCAATATTCCAGCAGATACCTTCAAAAATGTTTGATCTGAATTTGAGAATCGTCTGTATTATTGTTTAGAAAACAACGGAGAACATTTGAAAATTTGTTATAGTTATAAAGAAATTTCAAACTTTCTCGCAGTATAAGTATGACTCGCCCTACTTCTCTTTAAATATCTCCGAAACTAGTGCGCAGATAAGAAAAAGAATCCTACGGAAATTGCTGGTCGTTTTACGTACAATAAGATCCCATAATAAAAAATATAGGTTTCCATTTGAAAAATCAATGTAGACCCTCAAATGACCTGAAAAACGCCATCCAAATAAAAAACTGATACTGTCCCTCTCTTTCCACCTCGAACTCCTTGGACACGTTCTTACACTTTTTTAATGTCTTTCATACTTCTCGAGATATTCGGCTGGAAATTTTTCAAACGAACACCCTGTATATAATATTATTTGTGTACAGGATGTCCCAAAACCTTCTTGGGGCATTTGAAGCAACATTTTTCTTTGTCAAAATGGCGTCCGTGGATTTGTTTAGGAATTATTAACAAGACGGCCCGGCACGCCAACTGTCAATTGATTGAGTCAACTCTGATTGGTCCGTGTTTTTCGTTAATAACTCCTAAACAAATCCGCGGACGTCATTTTGGCAAAGGAAAATGTTGCTTCAAATGACCCAAGGAACCTCCCATTTCCGGGAAACGAAGGAGTTTTGGGACACCCTGTATGTATGAAGTAAATAAAATCCGTTTAAACATATGTATAATATTATAAGGAGTCGATATATCGGCATAACAGTTATATGTAGATATTTTACATACCTGGTGTTCGACTGCACCGAGATCCTTTCCTGAGAAATATCGGCGTAAGCAATCCAGTCTCGTCGTCGCTAGTCTCGCTTTGAGACATTGTAGTGTTGTGCGTTCCTAAGTATTTATACATTCTTTATTAATTAGGTAACTTTTAAAGATATTAATCAGTTGTATTTTAGCATGTTTTAATATTATTTTATTTTGTACTTAATCGATTAAATATTTAGCCCAAATATAAAAAATACCATGTTCTAAATATAAAAAATAGCACTTTCTCAAAGGAGGTGTTTCCTGAGGTCATTTGAAGTAACATTTTCCTTTCCGAAAATGTTCTCCGCAGCCTTGTTGGAGGAGTTATTAACGAAAAACACGGACCGACTCGGCCAATATCAACGTCACGATCAGTGGAAACCGCGCTCGGATTGGTTCGTGTTTTCGTTAATAACACCTGAACAAAGCTGCGGAGAACATTTTCGCAACAGAAAAAGTTACTTCGAATGACCTCGGGAATCACCTCTTTCAATCAAGTGCAACATTTTTAGGACACCCTGTATAATTAATATTATTATGTTGTCCCAAAAGTATGTTCCCGAGCTGTGTACGTTTAAAACTGTCAGTTAACACAAGTACATACAAACAACACGACCACCTGTTCCTTAATATTTTATTCTTTCACAAGCTTTCTTCTATTTAACCATGAAATTTTGCTTTCTCAAAAATCCCCTTTGAATTTGCACATTGATTGAACCGAAACGAACTTTTTCAACAATCTAATATAAACTTCTATTCAGTATAAATGTGTTTCGCTTTACACTTGCGAGACTTCATCTTTGGCTTTTTATCATTCTGAATAGTGAAATAAGTAAAGTGATTAGTAATTTATGAGCGCATGCAATGTAGTTTACACATATTAATGAAATTAAGTATTAATTATAGCGCAGAAGTTGACCAAAATTAGCGAAATACTACGATTTTCGGCACTTTTAACCACTTGTAGCTCATCGTGTGTATGTTAATTGGTTGAAATGGCAAGCAAAACTAAGAAGAGCTCTTATAACAATTATAGCATAGAAGATTTAAAAGAAGCTCTAGAGGATATAAATTATAATAAATTATCTGAGCTTGCTGCCAGTAAAAAATACGGTGATTATTTAGAAAGTGGTACTCCTCTCGAATTTTAATGAAATTTAAATATAGTGAAAAATTTAATATAATTGATGGAGGTTAAATTATATTTAATTTTAAAGAAAATATTTATAATAAATTTAATGTTAAAGAAAATATTTATGATAAATTTAATTTTAAAGAAAATTTACTATCTTATGATTGTGTTGCTTTATCAAATCCACATAGTTACCTCTTTTTTTCTACCAAGACGATTTATTGTTTATCCAAGTGATCAAATATTTATGAGCAGTGATACAAATAGCAAGTATACCACTTGTAATACTTATAACTATAAATTATTGTTATCTCTCAGAGTCTAATTATTTTCCGTAATATCTGTTGCAAAAATTATATTAGTTACCACCGCTGTACGTTTTAGATAATAAGTGTTAGAGAATAAATCTGTAGAGATATAGATTATTATATTTTCAAAATGTCGTACGCTGTCCTTGAAAACCGTTACAGTAAGCTTTTCAATATATTTCCAAATACGTATATTGTATATATTTACGTATGAGTATATAGTCATATGTAAACCATGTAGAATGAATTAAATATACGTACAAGAGTCGAATATTCTTCGTAAGAATTTAATTTACTTTATAAACATTTACAATTTATAATATTCCCAATATTAAATTTAAAGTTTCATTTGTACTATAACTAAAGCATCATAGTAACGAAACATTAAGTAACGATAATGAAGTTTCGAACTTGTGTTTAGGTTATTAATATTTAAAAATTGCTTTGGTTTATTTATAATAACTAGACAGCGGATCTTTATGCAAAATAAATAATATTATTTTCTACCTGAATTGCAACAAACTGGAGTGAAATAGAAATTTATTTTCTCTCCTAATATGGTTAATAGCTTTAAAATAATGTAACGGTACTTGTAAATTCTTCTAATGTTTTTACTGTTTTAAATTACACCTACTCATTCTTGTTATAAATGCATCGAATCCGCTGTCTAATAATAACACCAATAAATCAGACCAGAAAGAGAACAGACAGTGAAGTAGCGTCCAAAAAAACAGAGAACAGATACGTGCATGTCTACTGGATATTTATAGTTAATAATTTTGAAACATACTTTATTCGCATGGATTTGAACTCATTTATACACCTTATGTTTTAAAATTCATGCTCGTATATTTATTCCTTAAAATATTTATCGTATGTAATTAATAGACTGTTTACACAATAGTTAATTTATAGGATGTTTATGCAAAATAAAAAATGTCTGCATCGATTCCAAGACACAGAAGCTAAATAAAAATTTCTTTCTTCTTTTAATTATTTTATTAAACTGGAATTAAAACGTTGATGTTTTTAAATTTTTTAAATATGTCTACTGCTTTAAATTGTACATACCAATTTTTGTTATAAATGCAAAAAATCCGCTGTTTATCCGCTGTATGCAGTAATTATGTATATAATTTTTAATTACTTGGATGGTTACATAATGTAATACATATGTAATATATACCTATTTTCATTAATATGTATTTTTCAAAGAACGTTTTGCACGAATGAAAAATAAATAAATTGATATTGATCAATGTGTGAAATTAATTTAGTATTACTTACTAGAATGAAGAGGAATACGAATGCTTCAAAGTGAATAATTCCGGGTGTCACTGTTCTACTACAATTGATGAAGTTTTATAAAAATTTGAACACGTGAACCAATCTATTTAAATGTAGCCTGGAAGAGCGAGGACACAAGACTACTTTGAGTTGATTTCTCTTCTAATGGACGAGTGTCAATATTTAGTATGTGTTTACTTGTACGACCCAGTTGGCCGTAATATTCGCATTTAATCGGGCCTAGCTTTCGTATTAAATACAGTTTAAATTTCTAACACGTGAAAATTGTACAGTATTGAGTATCATACTTTTCATTTCGAAACAATTCACGAACTTTTATAGTTTAGATTTCTATGAAATATTGTATTCACACACATTGATTATTTGTATTTGAAAATAATTAGTGTAGAAATGTCAGAAAAGATGGTAAATTTTAAACATTTTGTTCAACCTTATCCTTAGTATACAGGGTGGGGCAGTAACTATTAGCACCTCAGATATCTTTGAAACTATAAGTTTCACAGAAATATTTGCTGAAACAAAATTGCACAGTAAGAAGGTGGCCATCCGGTGGCGATAGTAGTTTTTTTGCAGATGGACGTACTTCGGACATTTGAAGGTCACCTCCATTTTTTTTAATGGATCGTTATGTTTTGGCTTCCGTATCACGATAGAGGATCTTAAAACGAGTTCAACGACCTATTACATAAGGTCATTCAAGGTCATAGAAAGTAAAGAAATGCGATAAGAAATCGCGTTGCGTTTTGTCGATGGGCTATACGTCAGATTCAAAACAATGAGTCTTTTCTTAATACCGTCTTATTTACCGATGAAGCAACATTCACAAATCACGGGAATGTTAATTTACACAACATGCATTTATGGGCAACGGAAAATCCACATTGGCTGCGACAGGTTGAACATCAAAGACAATGGTCTGTGAATGTATGGTGTGGTATCATAGGTGATAAAATTATTGGTCCTTATTTTATCAATGGAAATTTGAATGGCAACATCTATGCTAATTTTATTAAGGATACATTGGGTCTTTTGCTAGAAGAGTTACCTTTACTTACACGACAAACCATGTGGTACCAACATGATGGATGTCCTGCACATTATTCATTGATTGCGCGAAGGGAACTCGATGAAAAATTTCGAAATCGTTGGATTGGACGCGGCGGTTCGATATCGTGG
>CM052190.1:15594924-15610908 GCA_028455805.1 Lasioglossum figueresi | reverse complement strand
AAAGTAAAGAAATGCGATAATACTTATGGTTTTGGTAGTAAATGAAATATGTTTATAGTAGGTGTTCGAAATGTTGACCATCACTGTCGATGCACTGTTGGATTCTTGTTACGATTGATTGACTTGCAAGTCTTACGGTGTCAGAACTTATTGACGCACAGGCTGCAATAATTCGCTGTTGCATATCGTAGAACGTAGTTGGTACTTCTTTGTACACTTTCTCTTTCAGTGTTCCCCACAGAAAGAAATCTAGAGGTGTTAAGTCTGGTGAACGAGCTGGCCACGATATCGAACCGCCGCGTCCAATCCAACGATTTCGAAATTTTTCATCGAGTTCCCTTCGCGCAATCAATGAATAATGTGCAGGACATCCATCATGTTGGTACCACATGGTTTGTCGTGTAAGTAAAGGTAACTCTTCTAGCAAAAGACCCAATGTATCCTTAATAAAATTAGCATAGATGTTGCCATTCAAATTTCCATTGATAAAATAAGGACCAATAATTTTATCACCTATGATACCACACCATACATTCACAGACCATTGTCTTTGATGTTCAACCTGTCCCAGCCAATGTGGATTTTCCGTTGCCCATAAATGCATGTTGTGTAAATTAACATTCCCGTGATTTGTGAATGTTGCTTCATCGGTAAATAAGACGGTATTAAGAAAAGACTCATTGTTTTGAATCTGACGTATAGCCCATCGACAAAACGCAACGCGATTTCTTATCGCATTTCTTTACTTTCTATGACCTTGAATGACCTTATGTAATAGGTCGTTGAACTCGTTTTAAGATCCTCTATCGTGGTACGGAAGCCAAAACATACCGATCCATTAAAAAAAAAGGAGGTGATCTTCAAATGTCCGAAGTACGTCCACCTGCAAAAAACTACTATCGCCACCGGATGGCCACCTTCTTACTGTGCAATTTTGTTTCAGCAAATATTTCTGTGAAACTTATAGTTTCAAAGATATCTGAGGTGCTAATAGTTACTGCCCCACCCTGTATAGGATTGTTAGTCGGCCTTGTAACAAGTATAATTTAATTGATGCAATCCGAGCGGTAAGATTGTAACGTGTGGGGACGTTCAATTAGTAGATTAGGATATTGGACGATAATTAAGGGTTTATTGAATTGCACGAATTACCAAATAATACAAATATATTCTGGTTATAAAGGTGTGTTTACAAATGGTGATGTCAGGACTGAATTGAATGGAAATTGAGAGTATAAAGAAATGAAAGTACTATTACCTAATATGCTCAGTATTGACGCACTAATTCGTTAATTCCATTACCGGAAATGCTTAAAAAATGGTGTGAATACTTAACGGGTACACCCTGTATACAAGCTAAACAGAAGTATACCATTAATTTAAAATACTTACGTAATCAGGAACGTTTCTTGAGCAGTAAGAGCCTGAGGTCTAATTCTTGACAATATAGAAAAGGCAGTGATTTCACCGACTTCGATGCCACCATCTACTGTTCCTGGCCAATTAGCAGCATTTTCACTCGAAGAAAAGAAAACTCTGAACAAAAAATTTCAATTTTGTCTACACTACAGGCCAATCGATCGGGTACGATCACAGTGGACCAGTTTTCGTCCGACGACCGACTTCGGCGCACACGGACGAGCGTTTCGAGCGTCTCGAGAGTCATGGGTTGGTGCCGGTTCGGCCGATTTCGTCCGAAAAGATGCTCATAGTGGACCCGATATCGGCCGAAACGGTCAGCGGCAGCAGAACCTTTTTAAAAGGGGCTACGCCACCCTCGTGATATAACTAGAAAGGAACTAGAATCTAACTAGATTTTGGATCGAAACCAGGGTTTGCGCGCCAAGATTGTTTGTCCTCATTTTTGCGAATTTTGGGCTGAGTGAGGGCTCATTCTAAAGAAGAAGGTTATAGCTAGTGCGCTCGACCGATTTTTTAACGGAATTATGTCTATATCTAATAATATAAGTGTCCGAAGTAGAGACAAAATCGAGAAAAATATTTGCAGACTTCAATGTATTTTTTTGTCTCTAAAAGATTTTCTCGCTGCCATAATGCGGTCGAGCGCACTAGCTATAACCTTCCTCTTTAGAATGAGCCCTCACTCAGCCCAAAATTCGCAGAAATAAGGACAAACAATCTTGGCGCGTGATTGCATTCGCATAGCAGAGATTTCCCCATATTACGTTCATGAAGACAGAGGTCCTCTCTGATGCAGAGCAAGTCTAGAACCAATTTTAGTTCAGCTCGTTTAGGCGAGATGGCGCCTAGTCAGAAGGACTGTCAACGTGGAATCATAGCAAAACTGAAGCGTTGGATTAATACATATGTATGCCACAGTGAAAGCGTGACAAAGTCAATATATGCATTTTCGTACGATTGTAGGTTTCGGTCAGCGGTTCCAACCTGCAAGTTGGAAGAATAGAATACAACATTCAAGATTAGAATATCGAAATAGCAAGCAACTCCATCTCGCGTTGATCAGGCAGTTGCGTGTTTATCAGTGTTACCAAACTCTTTTTCTGCACAGAGGTTGGTAACACTGATAAATATTCTGAAAAGCAAGGGTAGCATTCCCCCTTAAGTGCTTCGAGAAGGGTTTCAATGGGAACAACCCCATGGGGTCTCGATGTCGGACGACGGTCGGAGGAGAATCAAATCATTTTGTTTTTCGTCCGAAGTCGGACGGTGCAGCGTTCACTTCAAATAATTTTCATGTCGCCAATTTTGAGGCATCCGTATTTTAAAAAACGGGTCCATAAAGAGGACACTTGGGGCTATATTATTATTATTTTTTCAATTTTGGGGTGCTATGATAGCAATGCACCTGTTTAAAAAACAATTGCAAAATAAACTATGAAAACAAATATTTTTTCAACTAAAATAATTTTTATTAAATACTCTTATGGATTCACGATGAGCACCCAAAACTCATTTTCATAGTTTTGTTACAGTTTGACCGTCGTAATTTAATGAAAAACTTGTGATACTCATATTTTACGTCCGTAAAACCATCAATTTTCAAGGTTTCAAAGAATTCTTTGAGATATTACTGTGTCCCAACCCCTTAAATCAGCTACATAAAAAATGTTAATTTCTAATTTTATTAAATAATGTTTAAGCTTGAATGTGTTTATACCTTCCGTTCTGAACACCTGCATAGTGGACATGATTTGTGAGGGAAGTAGGTTTCAAAACACTCATAGGACTGCTAACCATTGCTTGTTCGTGTGATAAGGCTGGATTCCATAATTTGTACTGAAGGTATCGTTGATCTTCGGTAGTACCAAAGCATAAATTCAACGTATCAAATAATCCTTTACTGTGAGTTTGCGCAAAATTAGATTGAGCCAGAAATCCAGAGAGTACAAATGTTTTAGTATCTCTATGTGTTGTATTGTAAGCCATATTTAGTTCTGAATTAGTATCCCATGTGGTTACAATATCTTTCGCATAGCGATCGTTGAGGCACGGTGGCGAGTTATAAATGATTTTGAAAAATGAGTTTTCACCCGGAGCGTACAGATTTCGTGTATGTAACGAATATTCTGGCGGTGACTCGATCTCAATTTCTTCAATTGGTGGTGGTAATGCCACAACTACGAATTCACACCTACAAAGGACGTGAATGTATTAAAAGGGTTATTAAAATATTTTTTATGCAGCTTATAGTTTATGGCATTGACATTTCGGTAAAGACGTATTACTGTATCTTTGGTGAAAGGACAACTGATATTTGTTAAGGTAGCATGCACACTATTATACATACGAGGTGTGATCAAAAAGTAAGGTGACTGTTTATTTTTATGAAAAAATATTTATTTATTCATCAATATTTATGTTGTCCCCTTCAAAGTAATCCCCCTCAGACAATATAATGCACTTCTGACAGCGCTTTTGCCAATCCTCGAAGCACTTCTGATAAGCACTTTTTGGTATAGCTTTGAGCTCTTTCAGCGATGCAGTCTTTATCTCCTCAATCGTTGCAAATCTCTTCATTTTCTATATTTCACCCATGATTTATCACCAGTTATGACCCTTTTGAGCAAATCGGGATCATCATTGACGTCATTCAACAGCTCCTGAGCGATGCTCATGCGACATTTCGTCTGGTCAAAATTAAGTCGTTTCGGAACAAACTTCGTTGACACACGTCTCATGCCCAAAACATCCGTTAAAATTGCTTGACACGAACCAAACGAGATGCCGACATCATCAGCAACTTCTCTAATGGTAATTCGACGATTCCCCAACACTATTTTCTTCGCTTCTTCAACGTTTTCATCAGTTGTTGACGTGCCGGGGCGTCCAGGGCGAGCTGCGTCATTAACATCTTCTCGGCCTTCTTGGAAGAGCTTTTACCACTTATAAACATTTTTTTTACTCAGAGTACACTCACCGTATGCCACTGTCAACATTTCAAGTGTTTTGGAGCACTTAATTCCATTTTTTACACAAAATTTGATGCAAATTCTTTGATGCATTTTTTATAACCTTTATGCTTCTCACAAACAAACAAAAAATGCTATATAGCTGAAACTGTGAACATATGTTTGGGACGAATGTAACAGCATAAGAAAAAAAAGAAAACGAAAATCGACTGTAGGTATCCCGCGAAATTCAAAAAGTCACCTTGCTTTTTGATCACACCTCGTACATGCGTATGTATACTATGATCATATATTACAAATGAGGCTATTGTAAAGCCATGACAATTGAAAAATGAAAATAGTATTGGGTTGGAAAGAAAGTTTGTAGCGTCTTCAAATTAAGAATCTCAGATAAAATTAAGGTATTTACTCATATTTTTATTGAATCTCACAAGAAGTTACCTCAAAAATGGCAAAAAGCAATAGAACAGAATGGAAAATATGTTATTGAATAAATCTACGAATAAATATCTGAATTTCAGCTTTTAATTTTAACTTACGAACGCTACGAACTTTCGTTCCAACCCAATAATTACGACATATAATTACTTGAAACAATTCATTTCCGTTTCTACATATGCGCGATCATCGTTAAATTTGATTTTCTTAACAGGTTCTTGATATCTTATTTTTCCACCTTGGTGTACAATTCTTTTCAGTAATTCTTGTATAATTTTAAACATACCACCCTACAAATAATATTAAATTGCATACAGGATGTTCCGAAAATGTTGTACTGTCTTGGAAGAGATGATTCCTGAGGTTATTTGAAGTAACTTTTTCCTTTGCGAAAATGTTCTCCGCAGCTTTGTTCACGAGTTACACATTAACACGTTCGGCGCCGCGTCACCCATATTTGGGTGACGGGTATGCTTCCGTGGGGGCCCCGTCATCCATATATGGGTGACGCTCTTCTTGTTCAAGTTAAATAATATTTTCAGTTGCCTTTTTAAAATATCAAATATATACATATTATGCTCTACTTTTTATTAATTTATGTTTAGGATAAAATATTACATTATCTACGTCGCATGATATTCATTGAAACAGTCCAAGCACATCTGTGGTGATTTTGGGCAATTCAAACAATACATATGATTTCTCAATATCCGAGCTTGAATTCGATGAAATTCTATTTATAATTTTTCTTCTAAAACTCACTACTTCTTCATCACTACTCCCCTCACTATCAATTATACTTTTACGCGGTGCAATGAACATTTTGAGGGTAAAAAAATCACTGTGCTTGTCACACAAAGTATGCTTCTCGACCGAATGAATGATCTGGGATAACTGCAGTGAGATCCCTCGCAGTCCTCTTTCCGAAGAACTTATCGCTTGCAACGCACGGGCCTACTCTAGTTACATCGTTGTTTCCTACTTATCGCTCTGTTTACGTTCTGGCGCACCGACAGCCGGATTTGGGCCCCGCGAGAAACTCAACCGAATCACGCTGGGCGCCGAACGTGTTAAAGCAAAACATTGACCAATCAGAGCGGGGCTACAGCGTTCCGCTGAGCATGGCGTTAGAATTGGCCGAGCCGATATCCGTCTGCTGCAGCCTCGCTCTGATTGGTCCGTATTTTTCGTTAATAATTCCTGAAGAAAGTCGCAGAGAACATTTTCGCAAAGGAAAATGTTATTTCAAATGACCTTAGGAAGAATCCCTTTCAAGGAAGTATGGTCCGCACGCCGAGAGTTTTTCTAATCTTTATTTGATCCCCTCAGGGTTACAAATTCGATATCATATCCTCCTCCTTTCCTGTCGACCTCCTTCTCACTGCTCTGCAACTCTTAATTCTAAATTCCTAACCTAAACTTAACTTACATCCTTAAAACTATACGCCTTAAATACTACTTACATACTACTTAAATCTACTATTTACAATCCTTATATATAAATATTTACATTCTCGGACCTTCGTTACGATCTAGCGAGAGAGAGAGAGAGCGCGAAATCCTACCACCTTCCCCTTATATTACCCTTCTCCTCCCTTCTTCCCTACCTCTACCCCTAAACCATACCCTAACCCTACTCTTACCGTCACCGATACCGTCACCGTTGGCTCCCGTTTCCATATTTCACTCATTTAACCAATCATTCCATTCATCTCTCTTCTCCTGACCATTCTCTCTCCCTTTCAACCCCTTCACTCAGTCCACTTACCCCCTCCCTCCACTCCTCCACTTTCCTCAATCAAACCTCCCCACCCCCTCATCATCCAACACCTCCCAAGCCCAACCCTGCCATCCCTTTCCCTCATCCACTCTCAAACATACCTCCCAAACATGTTTCCAAGACTCACTCCTCCATCCACATACTCTGCATTTTCTCCTCTCTTCGTCCAACCAATATCTCCCCTCTTTCATTTCATTCCCCAGCCTAAACCTCGCCACTCTTTGCCACTTGAATCCCCCTTGAATCCTTGAAATCCCCCCCTATGATCTCCCTTACCCCTTTTTCCCTCCCCTCTACCCATTCCTCCAGCTCCTCCAATTTTCTCTCCAAATCCCCATTTATATATATCCCAACCACCCTCCACCACCTTCCCTCAATCTTTACTTTCACCTCCATCAACCCCTCCCACTCTCTTGACTCTACCCTCTCCATCTCAAACTCCTTCCTCACCCCCACTACTATACCCCCCTTTGCCGTTCCCAACTTTTCCTCTCTCCTTGCCCATTGAGCCTCCCACACGTACCCTTTTTGAAGCCTGCCTCTAAATTTACTCCACCCCTTCTCCTCCACCCATGTCTCCATTAACATTATCACATCCCAACCTCTTATCCCTGTTCAAAAATCCTCATCTTTGTTTGTGAGTCCTGCCACATTCCAGAACCCCACCTTATACCCTTCATTCTTCCTCCCTCCCCAAAACCTCTCCCCCTGACACCTTTTCCAATCTCATCCCATCTTTTCATCTTTCCATTTACCTATATCTTCATGTACCCTATTTGCACAATCTTTCCCTCCCTCCTTTCTTTCTCCGCCTCCCTTGCAATCTTCCATCTTGGCTTTCTCTTCTCCTCCGTAAGATCAACATCTATCCTTTCCTCTTGTCCCCTTAGTTTTATCTTCCCCTCCATTACCCTTCTTTTCTTTTCTGCGTCCGCCATTTTCACCAACACCATTCCCCTTCCATCCTTTCCTACCTTCCCTACCTTCCTAATCTCACTTATTCCCTCCTCCTTCAACTCCATCTTCTCTCACAGACTCCTGATCTCTTCCTTTATATCCTTTTCCTCCACCTTTACCCTCCTAATTATTAAATTATTCTTCCTCTCCTCTCTTTCCCTCTTGTCCTGCTTGATTTCCATTATCCTTAATCTTCTTCTGCTCTCATCCCTTGTTAACTCTTCCTTACTCCCTTCCTCCCCCCTCTTTCCCCCCTTTCCATTTCCCCTATCCAAACCTCCACCTTTTCTAGCTTTCCCTCTACCCTTTCCAACCTCTTCTCTGATTTCTCTCTTCTACCCCCTTCCCCCTCCTCACCCATCATTTCCTCTAGTCTCCCTTCTACTTTTACTATCCTTCCCTCTATGCTTTCAATCCATATCTTCAGCCTTTCCTTATTTAATTCTTCCTCCCTCCTCTCTTCCCTCCACTTCTCCCTTTCCCTCCTGCACTCCTCTATCAACCTTTTTCCTTCCTCCCTCTCCACCTTCACTTCATCCCTCAACCTCCTTACCTTCCCATTAACCCTCTGAACACTTCCTCCAACTCTTTAACGGCACCTCCCTCCTCTCACCTTTCTCCTCTCCCTTCTCTCCTCTCCTCTCTCTCTTCTCTTTTATCTATTTGCGGCGACCTTTTTGTCGTATCACTTTTTTTTAACGCTGCACCTTCCCCCTCCCCGCCTCCTTCTACCTCTACAATACCCCTCTTCCTCCCCGCGCTCTTCAGACTTTCCGTGCTGAACCACCTCTCTAGATTTCCATCCTTCAAGATCATCCCCACTCACCCCTTCCCCTTCCTTCCCACCTTCCCACCATATCTCCTTGCCTATTTCACCTCTCTCGCTCATTTTCCGCTAAATTCCCTTCTTACTTCTCTCCTACACCTTTTCCCACAGATCAAGAGTTCAAAACTCAAGCGTTCAAAAATTCCCGCTTCCCAGTCTGTCTGACGCACCTACTTTCTTCCTTTTCCCGCGCCCACCTGTCTACCGCCACTCGCAACCTAACCTGAAAACTCCACTCCCTTTTCCCTTCTCCACTGCTTTGTCCCTCACTCCCTCTCCCTTCGCCCTTTCACTGCCGCTCCTTCTCTCCTCTCTACCACTTCCTCCACTCAAACTTCTTTCAACTCCACTCTTTCACACAGAAAATCTCGCTCAGCTATATACGCACTACAACCTCTCACACAACCGGAAACGGGCCTCCGAACGCCGAAAGTTGGCAGCATAGATGAGATATGGGGCGCTATTCACGCGCATGCGCGAGTTTTTGCAGGGACGCATCTACGTCCGAAGTTTGTGGGGCATTATTGGGGAGACAGTAGTGGGGTATTATCTATCATAATACATTTTGCAAAATTAGCAGGGCGACCAAGGTACCCGATTTTCGTACATGACTAGAATCGTCGCGCATGCGCGTGAAAAGCGCCCCATATCTCGTCTATGGTTGGCAGTGAGAAACTTATTGTAGGTATCACGTGATATTCCTACTACGCGCTACACGTCTTCCGCGATTGGCCGAATCGCTTGACGAAGACAGCAAACGAGCGTATTGAGTGCGACTGTAATAGAGCGATGTGGTGACACCGAGAGCTCCTATGACGACTGTTCCCGCCAGAACCTAAGCGCAAGAATGGTATCGCAGCCTTGCGTCAAAAGTGGGGACTTGCAGATCCCCCTGCATCCCACTGCCGAGATTGCCAACTCTCGGCGTGCGGGTACAACATTTCCGGGTCACGCTGTATAGAAATATTACAATAGAAATGTTAACTGAATGTATAGCTATCTCATAAGGTATGTGGTAGGCAAAACTTTAGGAATAGATTCCTAATGCTGAGAGATGAAATAAAAGTTATATCAACATAGGTACGGAAAAGATTAGTTTCCGAGTTATTAAACTTTCTGTGCAACAATTCTCGTCGCATCATCTTAAAGGCCTGTTTAAAGGCATCAACAATTTTTTTAAGTAATCGCCGGTCTATGTTTACGTGATCGAGGTGTATTATTCTTGTGTGTGTTTACAATTTATACTATATTTCATATATACACGGACACTTTACCGTACGTGTGTCGTGTGTGACACGACGAGCTCAAGCTTGTACTGAGACAGGAGGTGGACATATTGAACATTTCCTCTAAGACGATGTGACGAGAATTATGACACAAAAATTTTAGTAACTTAGAAACTAATCATTTCCGGACCTATGTTAGTATAACTTTTATGTCCACCATTTACGAAACACTGTGTATAGAGGCCTCAAACTGCAATGAATCTAAGGATTCTTAGATTTTTCAATATCTGTTGTTTTTTGCCGCATCAACCGATTTCGACGAAACTTTCACAATGCATATAATTGACACAGATCTAGAAAATGTGTTTTTTAATTTTCAATATAGACCCACATCAAAAAGTTGTCAACTTTTAGTATTTTCTCTAGAATTCCGGCCAATTGCAATTTTTGAAACAATTCATTTTCACAATATGTAATAAAATAATTGGTCGAGCTTTTCAAAAAAGTTCAAATCGTATAGTCTAATATTAAAAAAGTTACCGTTGTTCTGAAGACGTCCAAATATTAATAAGAGTCACAGTAATTAGAAGTAAGATACGATGATAATTATCGGTGGTACGCAAATATGAATATTGTTTTACATTTTTCTAAATAATGAGTATGCAATAACGATAAATCATTGCAATATAATTGTACTTATTTATTATAGTGTTTAATCGACAATACACGTATAGAGGAGTATCAAGATGTACCCTGAATTCGCCAGATGAGAGGATTAGGACTAGTGTTTTACTAGAATATTTTTAACGTTATATTAAATACTAATAATAATTTCGATTTAATAAACTGACCTTTAATTGTAACTATTTGTATTTGAAAAGCACCACTCTAAATTCTTAAAATATTTAATTTATACTATATTTACATCTATTTTAATTTAGTTGTTATCTTTAAAACACAACAGTAAATGAATATATGACTATAATCCGTATATGTATAATAATCAGAATTCATGAATATTCTGATACTCTACAATTACAGTTAGTTTAACACATCAATTGCACACGTACTTGTATAAAAAACCGATGTTGATCTCCCATTGTAACTTTTAAGTGGTTAAAAAAGCCTGCAGATCCATTGAGCATGACCAAAAACCAAAGAGATGAAACATTATTCAGATTTCTCGTAGCTATAAAAAATGTATACCTTAAGGGTGTTTCACGAGAAACAGAACACCTAAATATCTCCGTTAGGATTAAAGATCGAAGAAAATTTGGATGAAGATAGTTATACTGTTAAAGAAATTAAATAGGATAATTAGAGTGCGGATCATTATGCAAATTAAAAAATGTTTTTATTGATAGCAAGACAAGGAGCGAAATAAAAATTTCTTTCTTCTTGTACTGATTTTATTAAGGTGAAACTACTACACTGGTGGCCTTAAATTTGTTTAATATGTCCACTGTTTTAAATTATACGTACCCATTTTTGTCATAAATGCATAAAATCCGCAATCTAATGATGATATACAAAATTTTCTGATTGTTGTTGTCTTTCATATGCCTTTTGAAGGTCATTGATGGTTATTTTAAATGGCACCACATATTTTAAACATCATAGTGAAGGTCATAGTGATCATAGTGTCAACGATATGATATATTATGACTTTCAAATGACCTTGCACTTTTAAATAGGTAGTTTGGTTATTCCATTTGTTCAACGAAAATTTAATTTCTTAAGCCATAACACCGTTTACGGAAGTTGATCTCGTACACAAATATAATTGAATTGGTGGCTGGAGCAACGTTGGATGTGAGATTTCCATAACACCTTGCTGTGTGTTAACGAGTCAGACTCATCATGAAGATTTTAACAAAATCTAACAAATATGAATGTTATGTGTTTCTTTTTAGATGAAATCAAATTTGATTCGTTTGTAATGAATATTTAAGCATTAAAATAAATGTAGCCATACCAAAACTATAAATTTTCTTTTCTCTTCTATAACATTTTTGGGGATAAAGACGTTTTAATCATTGTAACTGTACAGATGGTATACGGCAATGGGGTTAATGTCTATTTTAGCTTTCATTGTTCTCCCATCAAATCATGTTCTCCTGTAAAATTTGCATTTTATATTATCCAACGTTGTTCCAGCTAACAATTTAATTATATAGAATTAATTTTGATCGTATCTATCTATTGAACTCGTAGTAGGTTTTAGAAATATAAGTCGAATATTTACCACATGTGCTACAAACGTATGCGCGACACAACGTGCGTGAGTATGGGGTATAAACGTTTCGACGTAAGAAATCTTCAACACTTGATTTTGCAAGCAGTTTTGACTCTTCATGGCTGGCATAATTACTAAATCCTTCATCCAAAGCTCCTGTCTCAACCTAAAATATAAACTTGATTTTGAATTGAAGTAAAAGTTTACGGAATTGACAAATTCAAGATTGGATAAAAAATTTAATTTTTAACTTTAGGAATAGTTGTGTTCTAACTACATATATGTATGTATGTATGTACGTATGTATGTATGTATGTATGTATGTATGTGTGTATGTATGTGTGTATGTATGTACGTACGTACAAGTTACACAGATGATTCTTATACAAAACAATTTTGTAAACATTATTTTTCATAATATTTTTATACAATATTATATACATTTGAATATGCAGGGTGCCTCAGCTAACTTCATTAAAGAAAATACCTCTACTGCATATCGTATCGTGCATATAAATTACTTTCTTCTTTATGTCTAGGCTGTTTGATTGACAAAATTCGAAAGTTTATTTTTGTCAATTTCTCAACGAATATGATTTCAAAAATTGTATGTTTTTAAATTGTGTTTTTTATTCAAAACTAGATTTTAAAAATTAGCTGTTATGGCGGCTAGCTTAAAATGACTTTAAACTCGATGTGTATCTTCAGCGCACTTATCGCCATATAGTAATTATTATAATTGAGTCGAAACAGTTTTTTATTCCTATTTCACAGTCTGTTAACGATTACAAAAAGACAAAATTAAAATGTATTTCCCGAAATGCTGGTATTCTTCTAATTTTTTATTCTGCGCAATAGCAGTGTTGGTTATATGTATTTACACTCGTATTAAAATAGAAACTAAATTTTCTTTATCTGTAGTGAGAAGAACTGCTAAAATCACGATAGTTAGTTCTTACAAATGTAGACAAATACTTATTAGTTTATAACAAGCCTAATTTTCCTTCCGACGAATAATTTCTGAATTTTAATTAAGTGAAAGTGATAGGTAAGTATCTTGAAATATCGCGTTTTAGAGGATACATATATTTATGTATATTTAGTAATAAAATCCTAACAACTTAAATAACAGCACAACTTTTGATAAAAAAATTTTTAATTGTTTTTCATACTACAGGTTTGACTCCTCAAAAACAATAATAGTTTGTAGCGACGTTAAAGAATGATAGAGGTCTAGATACCTGAGGTAAGTTGGGCAATATGGATCCACTTTTGTTTAAATCATTGGCACATTGCGAGTTTAATCGATGTTAACAATAAAGAATATATTTTTGAAAAAAGTATACGTGAAATTGTAATATGAAGGTAAAACAAAACCATAATCATAGACTTTTCACAATAAAAAAATAAAATTGCATACTTACTATGTATAAGGAAATCTATTGGTATAGCAAGTCAACCCAAGTATAAGGAAGACTAACTAAATTTTAAGAACATTTCCTTGCTGTTAGGGTTAATGATTCTTTCCAAAGGAGGTTTTCTTTTCCCAACGTTCTCAAGGGACGTTAAAATTTTAACAAACGTAGGAATTTATATTCAACGTTTTTTAATTTACTGAATACAATGGTATTCTAGGAATTGAACTAATTTTGGTAATTATTTACAAACAGAAATCTACGTACGTTAGAAAACATGAAATCTAAGTACGTTATGCAACTACACATTTTGAACAACTTTTTCCTGTTCATATAATAGGGGATCCTTTTTAGTTTTCGAGATATTGGCATAAAACTGTTGCTACTACTACATTGAATTTTCCGTTTGCGTGTACATTCCGTGTGGAAATGTTTGCGCCAGCCGCCAGCTTGGTTAGACTATGTCTTTACTGTTCTTGTAAACACGTTACTGGGAGTGGCGAGAAGACGGAGTCTGACTTTGGTCATATACAGGGTGGTTCACCAGACATTACCACCTCGATTTTCATAATTATTATTACTATTCGTAGCGAAGAATGTTTATATTAGGTTGAATGGTTTCAAGATATGCATACTTTTAGAGTTTTTTTTTGTAGGTGAACGAGAAGAAGAAATATGAAGGTTGAAGAAGCTAGGGTGTTCTCTGAATGAATGTAGCACAAGTTCTAGGGAACGATCTTTATTCCACGTCAAGAGGTATTCACAGGTCCACGTCTCTAGAGCTTCTTACTTTTCGCTTTCCGCGGCACCTTAGTAAATTTCGCAAGGCGGATTCTTGACTCAAAACTACCCTGATTGGACAGCCGATTACAATTGCTGCCAATCGGGTAGCTTATTCATCCAGTACACCCAGCCCCCCCCCCTCCATTCCTTGCGCTCAAGACGTGCTTTGTGGGAATGCTGGACCGTTATAAATTATAATATAATAATACCGATCTAAATCCATTAGATTTTTTTTTATGGGGAGCGGTAAAGGAACAGATATATAAATCGGGGCACGAAATAAGAACTGTGGAAGACTTGAAAATTCGAATAGAGAATGCCTTCCAACATTTACGAAGTATACCAAATTTAAAATCAGCGAGTTATAAACAATATTCAGAACAGATTAGAGACCTGTTTGCAAAACAATGGTGGCCATATTGAAGCTGGCTGTCAAGCTCGGCTATTAAGAAATATTAATCAGATTGGATCGGTTCTTTGGCTAAGAAGAAGAAATAGAAGATGAACATCTTTCGAGACTAAGAAGATAATATTGATTATGATTGATTATGTTAGATTTCCGATAAACAACAAATAAACAACAATAGTAACTGCATGCTTCATTAGTAATAACTCTACTATTATTTTTTATGAGAACGGTTGAGTTTTGACCCATAGTTCCTTTGACACTTTTTATCCTCATGATGCGTAGCATACGATACAATAAAAAAAATTTGACCTTGAAATTCCAGGTCAAGGACAATTTTGCGGCAACTTTTTTTTACAGATCTCCATCGATCCGAAGATGTAGAATACGCCTATGCTTGCCGAGACCAAACATTTCTTAACACCCTGTACATGTGATTGCCTTGAGTGAGCCCATTGGACCTCGGTCGGCGTGATCCTTCGGAAACTCGGGGGTTTATGATACTAGCATTTGCCATTGAGACCGAAAACGGAATATTCTTTTGGACGAATCAAGCCTTGTCTAAAATAACGAAATTGCACGCGCTAAAGACGGCTTTCTCAAAAATAGCTTCCTTGTCGCTTTCCACAGGAACCGTCCCGACCATTTGCACGCCAAATGTTTTATTTTACGTGCCTGTTACAGGAAGGGTTATTACCCTAGGAATAAGGAATCAATTTGTTAGTTGAAGGTGCGCGGACGAACCCAATGCGAAATTGGGGAGCTGCTAGGATTATAGATTGCGAGGACGAACCTGACGCGAAGTCAGGGAGCCTCTAGGAATGGAGTCAGACGCAGACGAACCTGATGCGAAATCAGGGAGCTGCTAGGAAGGTTGAAACTTCGCGGACGAACCCAATGCGAAATTGGGAAGCCGCTAGGAGGTTGGAAAAGAGCACAGACGAACCTGATACGAAATCAGAGAGCTGCTAGGGAGGTTGGTAAAGAGCACAGACGAACCTGATGCGAAATCAGGGAGCTGCTAGGATGCGGACGAACCTGATGCGAAATCAGGGAGCCGCTAGTATTATGTAGTTTTCGTGGACGAACCCAATGCGAAATTGGGGAGCCACTAGGTAGAATAAATCTCTGTTTGGAAAATAGGGATGTTGCGAACGAACCTGATGCGAAATCAGGGAGTCGCTAGGAATGTTAGTAGGGCCTCGTAACTGATATAATCTGATTGATACAACCCGAGCGGTAAGGTTGTATCGTGTGGGAACGTTCAATTACTCTATTAGGATACAGGAACAATAATTGAGGGATTAGCGAGTTTACACGAAATTATCAAATAGCACAAATATATTCAACCAATGAGTGTGTTACATGTGTAATTGTTGCGAATGAATAAGATAAATTGAAAGAAAGGTGTTATTACCTAAATTCAGATGCTCGGTTTTGACGCACTGGCAATGCGGGGGTCCCGTAGCGACTTTAGAAATGCCTAATAGATTTTATACCGGACTCGCGGAATCTATATGGTTAAC
>CM052190.1:15582721-15594824 GCA_028455805.1 Lasioglossum figueresi | reverse complement strand
CCTAATAGATTTTATACCGGACTCGCGGAATCTATATGGTTAACGTTGATACGAAGGGGAACTTTAGCCCGATCTCACTGGAAGTTGTCTCTACGAGATGCAGCACGACGCGACACGATTCGTGTCTATCGAAGTACTAGCCCCCGAGAGTAAAAATCAGAGGGTTTATATACCCCACAATGAATGAACTGCTTTGTTCATAATCTAAGGGCACTTAGGGCCAGACTAATAACTCTAGTTTTTTGTCACTTCCAATGAAATCAGAGCCAGAGCTCAGTCCTAATGAAAGGGTTCAACTAAGATATGGAAGGTTATCTAGGACGCTTCCCTCAAGAGTCGATCTGGAAGAGATTCCTGTGAGGAAACGAACGGAAGATTTTCTCTATCCGTAACATGCCTATGGCCGCTACATGGTCATCAGTATTTTTTTACATGGGATCGTATGTTTTTTCCTGCACCAATCGATGAAGCTTCATATTCTCTACAAAAAAGTATAACCTAATAATATCGAAAAACCGTTAGTTAAGAAGATATTTTAATTTTAGTGTTGATATCAAAACACGACTCTCTTAAAAATGTTGTAAAGATTTTATTCACAGAAAGAGTTAAATGTGGCGACCGTTTACATCACAACATTTTCATCGACAAAGTAATGATTGTTTTACATTATGTAATAAAAATAGCGGTATATTATTGCATTCAGTGATGATACGATCTTTCATATCAGCAATTGTAGTCAAAGCCTCAGCATATACTTTATTTTTCAAATAACCCCATAAGAAAAAGTCGAGCGGTGTTAAATCAGGTGATCTTGCCGGAAAATTAATGGGACCACCTCATTCTATCCAACTATTCGGAAATATTTGATTTAATATATTTCTTGTTATTCTTTCATAATGTGCAAATCAACAATCTTGTTGGAGCCACATTGTTTGTCGAATATGCAATGAAAAATCATTAAAAAATGACCATAAGGTATTTGAATTCGTAACATTATCAAGAGAGTTGTGATTTCGTAACAACACTAAAAATCCCATTTAAAAAAATACCGATGACCTTCATATTTCTTCTACGCGTCCACCTACAAACAAACTCAGAACACCAAACTATGCATCTCTCGAAATCATTCAACCATATATAAACATTCTCCGGTACGAATAATAACAATGACGAAAATCGAGTTGGTAGTATCTGGAAAAACACCCTGTATAAGACAAGCTTTCAGTTTCGACATGCTACTGGTGGACTTTCGTATTTACGATCGACGACCTAATCCGAACTCACTCGATTCGTATACTATTCGCAACACTTTGCCTTTGAACTTGAATTATTTTCATAATGGGTCTAACTCTATGTATATTTTGACTCAAGTGTTTAAAAAATATTGGATGTTTTAACAGCTTTGGTAGGTACACACCTTTTCTGAGATGTTACAAGGGTGGTACAAAAGTAACAAAATACGAAATTTTATTTATTTTACCAGCTGGAGGAAATGATGAACATCTGCTCCAAAAAACCTAGGTAACTTCTCGGAAGGACTAGATTTTGTGAATAAAATCCTTTTCTTATCGTCAATGTTACCATCTTTGTTAATGTTTATGTTTAGTAGTTCGACCAACTTTGTTACATGCTTTTGCAATGAATTAGCATAGTAACTATTACTAAAATCTTTAAGTATGCGTCCCCCTGCATCTCCTATATTTTATTATATATAATAATAAAATTTACAATAAATTCGAAGGTTACACATACAGTGAGCCACGAAAGTATTTGAACGCACTTTAAAACAGGTATAACTTTTTTATAATTGTACCATCGACCTGATGTTTTGTAAGCAATTATACTAAGATAGCACCCGGACGTCTGATGGACGTCCAATGGACGTACGTATCGGACCTATGTACGTCCCAGGGACGTACGAATAATGTCCGTATATCCGAGATATGTCCCAGATACGTCCCAGTAAAGTCCGACGGAGGTCCCACTTAGAAAGTGGAACATACATAGGACGTCGCGTTCGGACCTATCTGGGACGTATCTGGGACTTATCTAAAACTATCTGACACGCATCTAGGACATATCTGGGACATACCTGGGACATACGGACGTTATTTGGACATCCTTGGGACCTATGGCTGGACATATTCAGGACCTTAGAAGGACATTTACACGACGTTTATAGAACATTAAAATTTAATTTTAATTTTAATTGAATCAAAATTTTATTTTAATTTTAATGGAATCAAAATTTAATATATTACAAACAAATACATTAGGTACATAGTACAATATAATACAATCGCGTATACAACACTAATATATACAATAATTTATAATATTTATTCATATTTATTTATATTTATATATATAATTATTAAATATAAATTATTAATATTATCATTAAAAAATTTTGCTGCATCTGAAAATTTGAATTTTTTGGTGAGAAGCATTGTCCAATAAACGGGAAGATTTTAGCATGAATATATTAGGTTGGCGGGAAAGCTATGTCGTATTTTAAATAAGCAGGTAATTTTGCTTGGAAATAAAAAACACATGTTAACTAGTAAGTCATTGGAAAACAGGAATTGACACGTTATCTGAAAAATGGCAATATATTGTTACAAATAATGGAAATTATATCATTGAATAATATATTAAACAAGTATTTTCATAAATTGATACAAATGTTTTCTTTAACAATAAACCTACGGAGCCTCAAAAGTAACTGGTTCATGTTTCCTTATAAAAATGACAAGATTGATTTTATTTAAACTTCCTACGGCTCCTATTGTAATACGTGCACTACTAAAAATATCTATACAGTCGTTTCTTATGAAATCAGTTTTATTACTTTTCTAATTGTAAAATAAAAAACCTGGAACCAGTCATTTTAACCGGTGTTGGTAGGTTTAGTATTAAAATACCATAGAATTTTCCCTCGACCCTAATTATAATTTTGTATTTTCCTTTCGCCAGTAATGTTTCAATGACTGAAAGTAAATATAAAATGAAATCTTACCTGAAATGGCAGTGACAAGTTTCACCAACATAATAGCGAGTCATTGGAAAACAGGAATTGACAGGTTATCTGAAAAATGGCAACATATTATTACATTGTTACAAATAATGGAAATTATATCATTGAATAATATTAAACATGTATTTTTATAAATTGATTCATATGTTTTCATTTAAATACGATAGAATTTTTCCTCCAACCTAATAATATTTTTGTATTTTCCTTTTGCAAGTAATGTTTCAATGACTGAAAATAAATATAAAGTAAAAATTTACCTGAAATGGCTGTGACAAATTTCACCAACACAATCGTGACATGTGGCTGAAGTTATCGAATCACTCACACATGCTTTTTATTAATTCGAATACTGTACTAATGTACGAACACGTGCACGAGGATGTGCTAAACTAACCTCACTTCACGTAACCGCACGGTGATGCGACGCGACGCACAGTGGGGTATTTGGCCGAAAAACAGGAATAAAATATCGTAGCGTTATTTATGGGTGAAAGAGTAGGTCGTGCGATTCCTCTTGACGCCAGCTATAATATTATGAGATAAAAAATGTATTTTAACATTTTAAAAATAGAAATGATTTTTATTTGACGTCGCAAAATTTCTTTTTTAAATTTTGAATATAGAATTTTGTACATCTTTGAGTACTGTTCAACTTTTATTCGAAACATTTTGTCCTCAGATTATCCGAACTCTCGAAAAGTAATGATAAAGGAATGTTTTCAGTTCGATGCGACGGTCGAGTTAACTCTGAACTCTGACTCTGCTCACTTGTCACGTAAGCTTATTTTTACGGTCACCGATATGTATATAAATAAATATATAATATTTATAAATAGATATTGTATACATATACATATATAAGTATGTATATAAAAAAATTAATAATATGTTATTAATATTAATAATAAATAAAAACAAACGACCGTGGTCCCGTTGAAAGCACCGGTTCTCATTCAATAAGTAGGTTTTTATCCCATTTTTCCTACATAAAACTACATATCATGGAATAAAAACCGCAACCGTAGCAATCCATAATCGAAGTATGAATAAGTCTGTTAGAAATATATTATACCACTATAATATAAAGAAGGCATGTAAATGCTATAGCAAGTAGGTTAATCCTTAGATAGGGACTACAAAAGACTGCAACTGTTAAATTATAAAATATAGCATAAAACCATTGTTATGTATATTTTTATAAAACATTACTGTTATGTAAATAAAGAGTTTTTGAATTGAATTGGTTCTCATTCGATCACCGAAGTTAAACAACGTGGAACGTGGAATGGCCTTGGATGGGTGACCGCCTGGTAAAAACCCGGGAGGTGACCCCTGGGTGCTTTTCACGTGTTGTTGGTAAAAGGTGGTTCGGATCCCACCGTAATAAAAACAGTAGGTCCCGCTAAAAAGGCGACAGAGAGAGTGGAAAGAAGGGAGAGATTGGTAAATGGATTTGAAACCCTGAGGGGACCAAATAATCATATCTATTAATAATAAATATATATATTTTGTAATATATAAATGTGTCCTATGCATGAGAAGTGAGCATCTTAGTACGTACGAAAGTCTTGAGCACGGTTATGAAACGTACTTGAGAAGTCCGAAATTCAAGTCCTATGGAAGTCCCTGGGACGAAAAAAATGGACGTCCCTGGTACATTCGAAATTTAGGTCCCTCTTACATCCTTAGGACATAAAAAACGGACGTCCAAGGGATGTCCGCAAAGGACATCGGATGTATGGACGTAAATTGGACAAAAAACGGACGTCCAATGGACAAGAAACATTTTCCAAAAATTACAATTTACAAGGTTGCATGCAAAAATAAAGAAAGCATTTTTTAAAACATTTGGGTCCTTTATGAAAATGTAAAATACATGTTTTGTAGATCTACGATACTTATACGCATGCTGAATATTTCATCAAAATCGATTAACATACCCAAGAGCTACAAGTGGTTAAATGTGGTAAAATCAAAGTTTTTCGCGACTTTTGGTCAGTTTCTGCTTAAAATCCACAGATTCTTACATATTTCGATGCGTGTCGTTTTTTTTCTGCGTCAACCGATTTCAATGAAATTTGCAGCATGTGTATAACTAACATACATCTATAAAACGCATATTTTAAATTTTCATTACGGGCTCTAATAAAAAAGTCATAAATTGTGCCTCTTTTACTTTTTCATGTAATTCTTAGCAATTGCAATTCTTCTAATTGCTAAAAAAAAGTCAGGTCGTTTGGTCCGATCATAAAAAAGTTATACTGTTTTAAAGTGCGTTTAAATACTTTCGTGGTTCACTGTATATCACTATACAGGATGTTCATTTGAAAACTTTCCAGCAGAATATCTCAAAATATATGAAACATTAAAAAAGTATAAAACATGTGTCCAAGGATTTTGAGGGGGAAAGAGGAAGGCAGTATCAGTTGTCTTTGTGGGGACACTTAAAGTCTGTTGTTTTTTAAAACAACCAGAAAGCGTCAACTATTTGCGTCGCAGAATTGTACAGGAATGTTGAGTTATTCCAACAGATACCTTAAAAAATGTTCGATCAGAATTTGAGAATCGTCTGTATTATTCTTTAGAAAACAACAGAGACCATTTTGAAAATTTGTAATAGTTATAAAAAAATTACAAACTTTCTCTCAATATAAGTATGACTCGCTCTACTTCTCTTTAAATATCTCCGAAACTAGTGCACAGATAAAAAAAAGTATCCTACGAAAGTTGCTGGTCTTTTTATGTACAATAAGATCCCATAATAAAAAATATAGGTTTTCATTTGAAAAAAACAAAGTTGACCTTCAAATGACCTTGAAAATGCTACCCAAATAAAAGAATGATACTGTCCCCCTCTTTCCCCCTCGAAATCCTTGGACACGTGGTTTAGACTTTTTTAATATCTTTCATACTTTTCGAGATATTTGGCTGGAAAGTTTTCAAATGAACACACTGTATAAGAAAACTATACATGTCATTAATAGACTGCGGATCTTTATGCATTTAAAGCTAGATTGAGTAGATGGAATTCAAAATTGTTGAAATATTTTAAAAATTGAAGATGTCAATATATGATATCTTCTCTATTAAAATCATTACGGGATGAAATAACATTAAATTTGGTTTCTATTTCTTACAATCGATATGGACAATTTTTATTTTGCATATAGATCCGCAGTCTAGTCATTAAGATTGAAAGTGGTGCAAATAGTCATAAAATAACAGACGAATCAATGATAACAGTTAATTACAACCAATAAAAAATATTAATATTACTCTGTGGATATTCAAATTCGGGTATAATTAACGGCATTTTTACCGATTCGATCATCGCATCGCGTCGCACAGTGCGTCGGCCACGAGGGCAGAATAAAAAAATAATATACATATATTTCTTTACATGATTGTAGTTCTTAAAAATCCATTTGTTCACAAACATTCGCTGAAACAAATAAATAACTGAACATCTATTTAAAAATAAATTTATGTATCGTAATAATTTGAAGCATTACTTTTCCTTCTGTCACAACCTAAATTACGCAATGAAAATGAAACACCTTTACAAGGTATTGTAAAGCGAAATATTGAGCAATTTGTGATGGATATTTGCTTCAAGATATATACTCTTTATTTGTACACCCTAACAGCTTCTATAATTAGTATTATATGTATTATGCTTCAATATAATTAGGTACAACGTACATGAAATGTGATATTTAATTATTAAGCAGTTCTAGTCAATAAAACATTAAAAGTTCGATATCTTTATCAAAAGATGTTATTTTATTTAAGTACTTTTTGCAAGTTTCGACTTTAGAGTTTTATATTTATTGTTTAATCTATAGCTTCAACGCATATTAGTAAGTAATGATAGTAAATATATAGTTTGTACAGAAATAATAAAATTTTGTATGTAGATATTAGAATTATTGAATTATTTGAATAATAAATATGATCCGTTATATGTATGGATACTTACTGTTTGCCTCGATAATTAATACATCTACGCCAGTCTCTTTCTTTAAGATGTCATACGCGCAAATAAGACCACTTAATCCTGCTCCTACTATTACAACGTCGAAATCATTGTCATCCGACGTAAGAAGTTCTTCATCAGTAATCTCTGAAATCGTACGTGGCATTGCTTTAGTTTCTTCTCGTATAAAATAATTTATCATAGAAGTTTTACTATGTAGACGTGTTTATCGTTTTACAGTTTGAATTTAGCAACGTAAAATGTCTATCGTAAAGGAAACAGATTTGCATAATGTACAAAGTGTCCCAACTGACGAGCATCGTTTAAATATTTCTTTCTTTTTCACTGATATGACAAGTTTTTAAGGATAATTTAAGTGATTTAAAATTTATTATTAATAGACAACAGATTTTTATGCAAAATAAAATTTGTCTACCTGAATTGCATCAAACAGGAGCGGAATAGAAACTTATTTTCTTTCTTAATATGTTCAATAGGTTGAAAATAATATAACACTATTTCAAATTCTTCTAATGTTGTTACTGTTTTAAATTACACCTACTCATTTTTGTCATAAATACATCAAATCCGCTGTCTAATTATTACAAACGGCAACAATGAAGGTAGATCGTTCGCATCGTTCGTTCGTTAGTTTAAATTGATTCATTTTCTAACACCAAGAATTACATGTTGGTCAGCTTTAAAATACAATGCAATTCGATTTTACAATTGAAACAAAATTACAAAGTACAGTGTAATTATGAATTACATATAAGAAAAATAAGAGGTGGAAAAAGAAACAGATTAGTAGCAATGATGAACATGGTATTATTCGTAGAAAATTAAACTTGTTTATTACGTTCGTTTGAGGAAAGAAATATAAATTGTAGAAAAACATACGACAAAAATACTACAGAAAAAAGATAACAGTACAGTAAAGTCGAGATTACTGCCCAACAGCCGTATTTATGGTGGACAGTAATGTTGGTGTTTGTGATCGTATTTTTGTTACTTCAAAGGAGAGTCCGAACATAGAGAAGGACAAAATGAGTCTCTTTCTTTCCTATACGCTGTCCTTCCTTGCGACCGAAACTTGAATCGTCAATTTAACCACTAAACACAATTGGAATTATATCGTGTTTGGTTTTATATTTATCAGAAAAATACCAGAAATACGATAGTGAAATTTCATTAAAAAAATGAAAATTAAGAGAGAGAGAGGGAGAGAGAGAGAGAGAGAGAGAGAGAACAAATCAATGTAAAATTGAGTTGCTGTAAATGCGAAACGGAAGAAATACGTATACAAATTATATATTTTTAACG
Organism: Lasioglossum figueresi; assembly: GCA_028455805.1. Taxonomy (NCBI): domain Eukaryota; kingdom Metazoa; phylum Arthropoda; class Insecta; order Hymenoptera; family Halictidae; genus Lasioglossum; species Lasioglossum figueresi. Next base: position 15,586,488 of record CM052190.1, on the reverse strand, counting down.
TAAACCGAGTAATGTATTGTATTTCAATTACATTTTATTTCAATAATATTTTATTTCAAGTACATTGTATTTCGATTACACTCATGATTCGCGTAATTAGCAATTAAATGAAGTGAAAGGATCGTATTATGTAATGCAATTTCAATGTAATTCAAATACTGTGTATATAAAATACAATGTAATTAAATTACAATGTATTTAAATTAGCACAACTCTGTCTATGTGTGTGTCGAGCATCCCCGGTCGCCAGGCGCGGCCTTTATGGTACTTCGCGGTTTGGTGTGCATTTTAGGATTTCGCGCGTAAGGTTAGCCAATCAAGAAAAGTCGCGAATAAGGCGTAAGGTGGGGGAAAACAGGATCGCCGCGTCGCATTACCGAAAATCGAAGGATCATTGTCGCCGTGGCTTCTGTGCCGTGCATAAGTAGTCTTTGCGCGCTCTATACATAGCGACTTGTGCAAATCGGAAAGAGGGAAGCGAGGACAAGAGAGGTAAGAGTTACATTGAGGCCTTACTGTTATAAATATCTTTTCGAAAAATTTGTCTTTATTAATTATATTGTTAAATTTAATTTTCTGTAAGTAATTACCTATATACACACTACTGTGCAAAAGAAAGACGCATCCAGTATAATTATAAGATATAATGACAAACAATATCTTTATGTACAAAGTGTATTGTACAATGATTGATTCATTGCATTTAAAGTATTAGATAATCCGCAATAACACATATTCTTTAAAAACTATTGAATCAAACAGCGGAATCCTTTTTCAAAAGTTACTGTGATCTCATTTGATTTTTTACGCTTTTCTATTAAATATGGCCGTGTGCTTCTTTCTTTTGCACAGTAGTATATATATAAATATATATATAATAAATATATATAAATGTATAAATAAATATATATAATAAATATACGTAATAAATATGTATGTATATATATGTATAACGCAATCTTGTATATCCAATGTATTCTATCTACAAATTTCAAGTTTCTTGATTGCATTACGGTAAAAATAATATGTCATGGTCATTCACGTTTTTCTTTTACGGGATTATTATCTTGATTTTGTAATTCTTTTTACCGTCAACGACTAGTACGTTAATACATTAACACGTTAAGACATTATTGTAATGCTGTGTGGTATAAAATTTCAAAAACGCGATAATTCGTCTCACAATAGATGTTCAAGTTCGAGTTTGTTGGGGACACTGCGTCCGGACAATTCGCGTAAACAAAACGTACCGTCTCGAGACCGTGTTGCTATAATTCGCAAAAACTATCGTGACCCCTTGTCGAAATCTATCGGGAGTCCCGGAAATGAATAATAATTTAAATAATAAGTAATTTGTTAATTGGATATTCAAACAAAAAGCAAAAATAATTATTTAGTTTTTGAGCAAGTCTAAATAAATTATTTAAAATAATAAAGTTGATTGTTATTTATAAATACAATTTAAGTTATTATTTGTATTGACAAAATATTCGCAATTAAATATTTAGTATTAATAATACTGTTGCGCATTATTTGAGAAGCTTTACAACTTGTTCAGTTGAGGCGATTTACGCGCGTTTCGAATCGCGCGATTGTGAGATACTAGTGATCCGTCTATTAAAAATACAAGAAATAAGAGAAAATGAAAAATTATTTATTTGATTTCCACCTCAATCCAAGTAAGAAATAATCTTTTATTTGCAAATAGGAAATAATATATAGACCACTTTTGGCATTATTTAAATGACTTTTATTTAAATGAAAAGTTTAGTTGATATTTACAATTATATATACAATGACACACACAGTTATTGATTACTTATTATTTAAATAAAAATTTGGCAACTCTGACGAAGGCTCGACCTTTGAAGTCGGTTCGGAGGAAACCCCCCGAACCTCCCCCACTTTCCGGAGAGCACCGACCAATTTAGCTGTTCACACGAATTTCATCATTATTTCAAGATTTAAAGACCACATTAAATAGGCCGTTTGATTCGTTGTAATGTTAGCTATAACATTATTGAATAAAAAATATATACTAATAAATGAATAATCAACATGACCTCAGCTTTTTAGCAAAATATTTCTTCAAATTTTTTATATAGAGCCTTGTAGAATTTTGTAGGAAGACTTTTTGTAGAAAACATTCGTTTATCATACCATTAGAAATGTCTGAAAAATTGTATGAATAATGAATAAAAATTGAATACTGGCTGTTCAGGCTTTAAATCAAGAATGATCCATAATTTTTGAATCAATGAATTTTATTACAATTTATGAAATAATAAAAATTGCTGTCTTATGTAGAAAAGTCAAGCGTTCAAACTAAAATAAGTATTATATTTTTGAAACCATACGGATTGGCGGCTCATAATTATATTTACTTATATGTAATTTAATACATTTTTCAAAATTTGTAACATTAAAATTATGAACATTGCTTTTCAGTTGTATGGAAATCTACGAAGAAAAGTTGTATGGATATTACCGAGGAACAGTTACCGAGTACAGCCATACACATTAGAAAAGATTAATTTCACCGGAGGAACGATTGATGCAGTCAAAAAAACTTTTAAACTCAAGGTAAGTAATTACTTATGCATTAAACATTTTTTTATATTTTTGATTGAAATTGATAAACTGCGGAATGTTGATTAAGTTTTGAAGTAATGGATTTTTAAACATAATTAAAAATATCCTATTTAAAACTGTGCGAAAAACATAATATTAATTATAAAAAACAAATTTTATTTTTTTATTTTTTATTTATTAATTGTTATTATAATTATTGTTTAACTTTATCATAAAAATGCGTTTGTTTTTTATAAACTTGTCTATTGGTTAAAGATATCGAAGAAATTTTGTTCTATAATGTCAGACGTATATAACAAAGTGTAAAAGAGATCCATTGGTTTCCCGCCTTGAAAATTTTCTCGTATGGTATTCTCTAATATTTCGAAAATCTTTATTTCGCTCTAAATGTTCTCTCTATGAAATAACAAGGCAAACTGCTTCAATCTAGTACGGATACAATGTTAGAATGTTCAGACAAATGCTTATCTACAGCAAAACAAAACATTCGATACTTATGTATATTTTAAAGCTGGCATGTCAAACTATTTCACCACCAAGGGCCTCATTATGTATTATAAATTAATTCGTGGGCCGCAATAGAATAAAGCGAACTCGAAATAAAAAGGAAACATTTTTTTATTAACGTTGCTGTTACACATACAAAATAACATACGTACAAAAGTTGATTTTTCAAGTTCACTTTATTTGGATAAAACTATTTCATTTTTGTTTCGAAGAAACTTGGGAATGTTTTTCAGTAACAAAGTTTTCAAAATTTGGTTGAATTTGTTGCACTGTAATTATTTTTGAAATTAATTGTACACACGCTGGTCTGTTCATCTTGACCTATCCGCAGTTTCATTATTTTTTATTAACGTTGAAGATAGTGGTTCGCTCATATACAAATGTGCTACCACTGCTACCGAACATAACGGATATACGTCTAATTACATATAAAATATCGGGAAATCGGTCGACGGATACATAGATATCCTTTGTTGATCACCGGAACCAAACCTCCCTTTACGACCTAGCTGGGTTTACTACCGAACCAGAATGTGTAACTCCAAGCTATTTACGCTGCTTAAGTTACTTAAGTTACTACCTTATGTTACGTCCGAGTATTACTTAACACATTCGCATGTTTCCGAAGTACATAGGTAGTAGGGGCACAGACGAATTACTATCGCATG